>JAFEME010000039.1:0-100683 GCA_018831755.1 Niveomyces coronatus | reverse complement strand
GGGGGACGTTATTTAAACAAGATCTAAATATATATTGCCGATATCACCATTCTGCAGAACGACCAGCTGGGACTTGCGCTGACCTCTGAGAAGTAGCGATGGGCGAAAGTATCTCTCCCGAAGCCGTTCGCAGGCCGGCACGAATGCTGTATACGGCACTGGAGTCTCCGAGTAGAGGTTGTCCGTCGTACGGTGGGCATTCTGACATGTGAATATCGAGTTCTGAGACGTAATATTTGATCGTTTGAGGAGCATGCCCAGCCCGATCAAAAGGCCCAGATCGCGCCCGCTCTTCCCGCCATTTATCCTTCACAAAGCTGTGACAGATTGTCCTGCCGGGCCAGCTATTCCGAAGAAGCCTCACCATCAACTTCATGAATCCAAGTCGTCATCAAGCCGGCAGACTGTTAGATGGCCGTGATACCGAGCTTCATATATCCTTACCCCGCTTCCTGCTGCATCATGATGTCAGGTCGCTTGCTTGCTCGGGCCGCCAGCATGTACCATGCATGGAGTGCCATGGCCTGCATGCGGAGACAAGGTGACATTGAGCGAGACAGGTGATGCTCCCCGACGAGACTTTAATGTTCCCGCGCTGTCGCCCAGAAATTCTTCCGCACCAACGTCGTCGCCAGTCGCGAAAAGTCCCTCCCGACTAAAACATTTTCTCCAGGCTGTTTCGAATCCCGGAAAAGCCCTCTCTTCGCCTCGCAAGGATTGCTCGTATATCTACCGCGAGGGGACTTGGGAAACATGAGTCGTTCCGCCGATAGCAACCACAGACTGGCTCTGGTTGGTTGTGGCCAATGGGGAGCAAAGATCGCTCGCACACTATCGGACTTGGGTGTATTGCACTGCGTCAGTGATATAGATGAAGTGCAAGCGGCCGAAGTCGCCAGAACATGCAGCACTAGATTCGAAAAGTGGCAGGATATCCTTGCCGACCCAGAAGTCACTGCTGTTGTCATCGCGACGCCGCCTGAGCTCCACGAAGCGCTGGCCAAGGAAGCTTTGGACGGGCGCAAACATCTCTTCGTGGAGAAGCCGTTAGCGATGAGCGAACAGGGTGCCCGATCCGTTGCCTCGGCGGTTGAGAGCTCGAAAACGATCGCCATGGCCGGACACGTCTTTCGATATCATCCAGGTTACCTACAGCTTAAAGTCCTCGTACAGAGCGGTAGACTGGGAAATCTGAAGCACATCGTGTCCACGAGACTCAACATGGGCCGGATTAGGCAGACCGGCCACATCTTCTGGCATCTCGCACCGCACGACGTGTCTATGATCCTGGATCTGGCCGACGAGCATCCAATCGATATACGGTCTGACTGCTCCAGCCATCTCCAGCGGGGTGTGGCGGACTTTGCATCGGCGCGGCTCGCTTTTGCGTCGGGCTTGTGCGCAGAGGTCCGTGTTAGTTGGCTGTATCCAGTCAAGGAAAGGAAGCTGGTCGTCGTGGGCGACAAAGGAATGGCGATCTTCGACGACTGCAAGCCGTGGAGCGAGAAGCTACTATTGTTCGAGCACGGTATTCATTGGGCCCGCGGCCAGCCAGTCGCTACAGAATCAGCAGGGAGGGCTGTTTCTTTAACACCCGCGGAGCCAATGCGTGAGGAGATGTCACATTTTTTGGAATGCATCTCGGAATGTAAACAACCCAGAACTGATGTTTACGAGAGCATCGCTGTTGTGAAGGTATTGGAGGCAATGCAAGTCGGGAGCAGTAATGACTGTAGGACATGCGCCGAACAAGCAACGACGTCGTGCTCGCCAGTGTCTCCAGAAGCCAAGGATAAGGCCATGGAAACGCCCATCCCGCTCATTGATCTTGCGGCGCAGCGGAAGCGCATCATGCCAAGCATCACGCAGAACATGGCCGATGTGATGGCGCGACACGATTTCATCATGGGCTCGCAGGTCCAGATGCTGGAAGAAAGGCTCGCAAGATTCACCGGCAGCCCCCACGTCGTGACCTGTGCCAATGGCACGGATGCCATTACCCTCTCACTCATGGCTCTCGGCGTCCGGACAGGCGACGCGGTCCTGGTCCCCGCCTTCACATTTGTCGCCACAATCGAGCCCGTAGTCCTCCTCGGCGCGACGCCAATCATTGTCGACGTTGAGCCGCGCCACCTCACGCTTGATCCTGAGCTGATCGAGGACGGCGTGCGACTCGCCAAAGCAGTTGGCAGCGTTCCCAGGGGAATCATCGCCGTCGACATCTTCGGCCATCCGGCTGATTATCCGTCAATCGTCGGGGTCGCCTCGAGGCATGACCTTTGGACCATGGCCGACTCTGCTCAGAGCTTCGGAGCTAAAATCGGCGACCGGCGAGTCGGCACGCTTGCCACCATCACAACCACGAGCTTCTTCCCGTCGAAGCCGCTGGGATGCTACGGCGATGGCGGGGCGGTCTTCACCCGTGACGAGAGCTTGGCCGAGACGCTGAGGTCTTTGAGAGCCCACGGTCGCGGTCCTGACAAATTCGAGAGCGAGCGGACCGGCCTCAATAGCCGACTTGACACGTTGCAAGCTGCAATCTTGCTCGCAAAAATGGACGTCCTCGAGAGCGAGATTGCGTCTAGAGAAAAAGTGGCCATCCGTTACCGTGATCTTCTGCGAGGCTTGGTTGAGACCCCCGAGACCCGGCCAGGCGTATTGTCGGCCTGGGCATCCTTCACCGCACAGACGGACAACCAGAAAGACCTGCAGTTGCACCTGAAAAAGTACAACATATCGTCCTCTATTCTGTACCCACTGCCCTTGAATGCGCAGCCAGCGTATCGAGGGTTCCCCGTCGTCAGGGGCGGGTGTCCTCATGCTGAAAGAGCGGCAACCAGAGTACTCAGCTTACCGATGCATGCGTATCTTGATGAAGAATCTCAAAAACGTGTGGGCAAGGCCATTCGGGACTTCCGTCAAGGATGATGACAGCCAACTCTCATAAGACGACCTCCCGCGTGATGTCAATAGTGCATCAGCTTTGGATTTTGCTAGATGGTGAATCTTGTAAAACATATACGCATCGCTTTCATAATATTATTTACATTTCTTACGTCTCGAGGCCTAAATCTTCCACAATAGCCACCTCGCCGTCTTTGGGACAGAGGAGGATCCTTCTATCCGTCATTTTCAGTGATCCGTAGACCCCAGGCCCGGTCCAATCGTCTGGTAGGCAATAGCATGAATCAAATTGAACTGATGATGATCGCTGCTTTAGGGACCTCTGTATCGTTGCGGTGTATTCCTTCAGTGGCCAGGAAGAAATCCAGCCAAACACATCTAGAAACCAAAGAGTCTCCGAGGTTGAGCTAGTGGCGGCTTCCAGCATGAGTGGACAACGCATGCGTTGCCCCAACTCAACGGGCAGGGCTATCACACTGTAATGTTCATCTGTTACGTCTCGTGAAAAATGGATCAGTCCAAGGGCAGTTTTATCATCAGATGATCTCATGCAGATAATCATGTAAGAAGATGACCGTGACTGTGCCAGTATGTTCGTGACTCTGAGGTCGGTGCTACTGCTCATTGGCGCAGCCAACCCTGCGTCGCAGGCGTCGGCTCTCATATCATCGCAGTCCCCGTACGACAGAAACCCAGCGTCCTTTTTTCCGAACTCACAAGCCGAAGACTGTGACAGGTCAGTCCACTGAAAGACAGTGACGCCTCTACAAGTGATAAGCGTAATGAGTTTGTCATCGCGAAAATGACGCACGAATCGACCGCCATACGTCTTGCTCCCAGACATGGACACGATCGTTCCATCGGATACACGGAGAATAAACGCCGTAGATTGGCTAGCAACGAGGAGGCAGTCCCCAGATGCGTTGAATAACAGCTGCTCAATATTATCCCGTAGTTCGTCGAGGCAGCGTTCAGCTATGACGGACGCTGTGCTGGTATTCTTGTTAATCGCTTGAAGATGCACAGTTCGACTAACGTCAGCAAAGCAAAACGTCGCACCATTATCAGACCAGGCCATCTGCTCTATTCCGAAGAGATTCAGGGACTGATGGATGTATGGGAGTTTTCGGCCCGACTTCTGAAAAAGTTGGACGGTTCCGCTTCTTGTTCCATATGCGAATAAATCACCGCCTGGTTGCGCACTGACAGCTGTGACTGGATCTATCTTGGCGTACTCGGGGACTTCGAGCACATCCCATACAGGTTCTATAAGAGCCCTTTCGACATCGATTCCACCCTCACTTGGCTGGGATGTGGTTTCTGCAATCTTAAGAAGAACATTGGGTTGCCAGATATTCGAGTGAGAATGTCGTAGATCATAGAGATATCTGCTGTCCATGCTGAAAGCAATACTTATGATAGAATCTTGGGCGGACATGAAGTAAACAAAACTTAAATCTGCGGCGTTGAGAAGTTTCACGTTACCGTGGTGGTCACCAAGTGCGAGCAGTGAGCCGTCATGATTTATGGCGATGCTGGAGGCTTCGACATCTAGCGTTGCGGGGTCTTGATCTCCCAACTGCCATTTGAAGACTCTTCCACCAAGATGCAGCAGGATACCAAATATCTCTAGTATTGATGGGTCAGGGTGCCAAACGATATTGGTGGCGCGCATCAGCTCTTGACTGGTTGAGACCAGCTCCGCTGAGTCGACCTCCCAGACACTCAGTGCTCTCACACGGTAGCCCATTGCAACGCGACAACCATCGGGGCTTATTGCCATACATGTGGGTGAGCTGGCCGGTCCTCCTTGTCCGTGAGTCTCAAGAAATTGAGAGACTTTCCTCCATTCTCCGTCTGTGTCTCCTCGCAATTCAATTGACCAGCAGCATCTGTCATCTGTTCCGATTATGATGCGATCATTGTCTTCAGAGAATACTATAGACTGCGGTCTGGGCCTTCCTTGCGGGTTCTTCATGGCGCGAATACATGTTCCGGAGGAGGTGTCCCAAATTTTCGTTTCGGCGAGGCCACATGTTACCAGTAATGTGCCCAGCGTGTTCATTTGTATACGACGTACCCTTCCCCCATGCTCTAGTCGCGCATGTTTCTCATGCGTGGATGAGTGATACAAAGCAACGTTGCTTTTGTTTTCATTATGGAACATGACCGCCAGCCAGGGGCCCTCCGCGACCAAGGCAGCTGCATCATCGTCAACACCGAGGGGGAGCATTCCAACCACATCCCCCCAATTGTCTGAACTAGATGTTGTAGAGACGATGATTGACTGCGTCTGAGGTTGCAAGAATTGCTTGCGAAATATGGAGTTTGTTGGGCAGAACGGAGCAATCACTCCGAATATGCTTTCAGGTCGATGAGTCAGTCTAGTTCCAAATCTTCCGACGATGCGACCGAGTTCGGTTGACCAGGTTTCCAGCAACTCCGATGTATCTGGACTTCGCTCGTCTGGCACCCTGCATGCTTCGATCGTTCGGCGTTTACGACAAAATACGGACAAGTGGACGGAAGCTTGCAGTAAGACCTCGAGAGATTTTCCTTTGGCGAGCTCCCGTATCCAAACGAGAATCGCGGGGCTACCGAGAAACTTCGCCACAGCCGATAGGACCTCGTCAGAAGAAGGGTCACAGTATGCCAAATGATTTGCCCAGAACATAACAGCGTATGAGAATAAAAACGGCTGTTGATCGCGAGTGACCTTTGCGCGCAGACTAGGCGTGCTAAGACAATGCAAACAGCGCAAGAGTATCTTTTGATGCGTGAGTACAGGTGAGATGCTGACAGTTGAGTCGGCGTGGAGGTCCGACAGGAGGAAATCGACTGCTGTCTGGTGGACTAGGGATACCATCCCGTCATTTTCGATGACAGCAAATCCTCCACATAATGTGCATAATGATCGCTGGAGATTATGTGCATGGCCTTTTCGAAAAGACATTGCATCCTCGAGCTCAGTGATGTTCAGATTGCGTCTGGCGCACGCAATCCATCCTAGCAGGGCAACGGCCAATTCTCGGTCCACCAGATTGTGCCGTGTTATAGCGTTAGCCATGCGAGCGTAAAGTTCTTCCATGTCGGGCGGAAGTTCGTTCAGCACGTGTTCGACCGACTCCTCTGTATGGCAGTCGTTTATCCGTTCAACTGTGAGGCTTAGCCAAAGGAAGCTATTGCCCGCCATGTCCAGTAATCTCTCAGCTATCCGCTCATGAAATCCGGGCACGTCATCCCACAGAAGCTCGTTCTCGATGTACATACGAAAATCATTGATTTGGTTCTCCAGCGGGATGATGTGAATCTTGTTTTGGCCCTCGATCTTGGCCAACTCGCCCTCGACCAGTACCGAAGGTCGGCTCGTGATCAAGATTCGTATCGGAATTGACAGGTTCAGGCTCAGAATCTCTGAGAGTATCTTTGCAGCACCACGAGGGTTGTCACACTCTTCCAAGCCATCGATAATCCAGTAGATGGGACTTGTGAAATACTGTTTTAGGATGACGTTTTTGTAGACCAGCTGCCAAATGTAGCGAGAGTCTGTAAGTCGTGATTTGAGGTTGTGCACTAACGGTCCTAGCGCTTTGCTCACTTGGGGATTTGCTAGTGCTATTTGATACGCCAGATGGTTGAGTATGGTTCGCAAAGAACGCTTCGATTGATCGGCGCATCGAACGAAGAAATATTGACAGGAGTGTCCCGTCTCCACCAGGTGGTTAATGATGAAAGAGGCAAGAACTGATTTTCCGCTTCCCGGGAGGCCTCGGACCCACAGGAGCTCTGGATGTACGTCTGGGCCCTCGATGTTTGACCAGGCCCGGAAGTCCTCGTTATGAATGATCCAGTCACTGGTATTCGCTGTCCATCTGTCCCTAAAGAAGATGAAATCGTTGTCAGGGCACTCGGTGATGCGAAACAACGCCTCGAGGTCTCGGGCCCCCGCGTTGGGGCGCGGGGTATGAGGCGAGTTACTGTCTTCAGTATGCATCGAAAGCATTTTTTCGATAGCAGACTGTAAGTAGTTACGCACCGCGATATAGTTGGGGTCCCGAGGACTGAAGTATTTGCAGATGCTGTTGTGATCGGCATCAAGACCCCTCGAAGTCTCTCCTGGGTATCCCAGAACGGCCGAATCTTTACTGACGACGGTCTAACTCCCGTAATTGTAAGTAAGTGTGTTGTGAAATTGTGAAAATTGCACTATATACATACCACATGCATTTTTGCCGGACCGATAGCCGTAGGCTTAGTCTCGTAGAAAGACATGATTTGAAGTCTGGGTACAGCATAATGGCGGAAAGATTCGTTGATACGTTGCACAGTGTTTGAGTTTCGGGCCAGATCGGATATGTAAGCCTTTGGAGAATGAATGCATGTAGCTTGAATGATTCGGTTCAAGGTTTCTGCCAAGTCTGCGCCCCGGTGAGGTGTCGACATGAAGACGATGGCCTGGACGGCCTTGATGATGTCGCAATATTCCGGGTCATGCTGGCCTTGCAAGTATGCCTTGAATGTCAATGTTAACGTGATGACGTATAGGTCAGCAGTTGAAGCAGTCCACTGACTTCTTTTACCGTCAATCCTCCCATAGAATGGGCAACAAATATGAGCGGTTTCTATGTCGTGTAAGAAACGGTTGCGGCGCATGCAGACCGACAACTTACATCACCAATGTTACTCATCACCCCTTCCTCATCTTTTGAGTACTTCATCTCGAACAGAAGCTCTTTGGCAAAGTCCAGTACAGATGACTCGTTCGATTTCAACAGATCTGCTCGATATCCAAATGTGTGAATACGGGCTTCCGAGACCTCGCTCTCGAAGGGCAGAAAGGAGCCGGGCCAGAAAAGATCAGGATCTTTGTTCAGCGTCCATGTTCCATGGCTCGTCCCTCCCAAACCATGGACGAAGATGATATCGACACTAGGTCGCGCAGGAGGGCTATACACGGTCTGCATTCCCAAACGGCTCTTCGTCAAACGTCCATGGCGATCAGTGGAGCTCAAGGTAGCACTATATGGGGTCGAGGTCGAGGAAGCGGACTCTTTTCCAGTTCCATCGTCCAACTTGCCGTCGGTGGGCAGTGACTGGGGGCTAGCCGGCGGATCGACGCGCTGTCTGCTCAGTCTCCTGCGCGACGCGAGCCAGGTCTTCATGTCGTTGCGTGTGCCGCGAGAGAGACACGAGCCAGTGATGGGTGGGGCGTAGGGCAGAGCAAAACACAGAGAGGAGTTTCGAGCCGAGCACAAACGGCAACTTCGATTTGAATTTGAGTTGAGTCTTGTCAAAATACGGCTCCCAACAAACGGGCCGAGCATCGCCAGCCCCCGCCAGAGATCAAGCTAGACTAGATGGATTCTAGAGCCCGGCCCTTCAGCCCCTCACGCGGTCCACTGCGGCAGCGGGAGGCCCATAAATGTGACATGGGTGAGCCTACCATGATCCTGGACGCTCCCGCTGAGGCCTCTCAGAGCCTTCATAGGATGACGCGATGATCTTGACCCAGGGCTGGCCTGGGCAGCCCGCACAGACCGGATGAAAGGAAGATCGTACCCGCAAGGATAGAGCCCTTTGTTCGGATCAGATGCCTCTGAATGTCACAGTTCGAAAGACTGGCCGCCTGGCTGCCATCGATGGGGATTTCCCAATCGATGAGGCAGTTCTCGATGGTAATACTTTCTCGCTTTCCCCTCTTTCTGCCCGCTCTACCCTCCTCCAGCTCTGCCGTTTCAACTTGATCCCATCGTCATGGACAATACCAGGCCCCGAGAACTATCAAATCAATTACACCGTTTCCCCTATCTATAACTTTGCTTGCTGACTTACGGGAAAAACGTATAGTGCTTCCATCGGGTACGGTCGCCATCTCTGCACAGTCATGGGGTGAGTCTGCTTGGACGCAGACCGGCAAAGTTGTGACAGTGAAATCTGATGGCAAGCACAAGCAATATTTCCTCAAGGCAAGTCATCTCGAATGAATACTTCCACGCTTTTTTCAATCTGCTTAAGTTAACCTCCACTATCCTCGTTCTTCCGCTAGCTGGCTTTGGATGGTCACGGTCATGATCTGCTCAAGGGCGAATTCACCGCAATAACAACGATCAACTCGCTCATACCCGGCCTCGTGCCCGAACCCCTCGCTTGGGGAACATACAGCGATGGGCCACCGCATGTGGCATTTTTTATAGAGGAGTTTCGGGACATGGACATGGCGTTGCCCCGACCGGCAATATTGGCAAAGAGAGTGGCGCAGTTACACCATATAACATCCCCGGTCGGGAAATTCGGCTTCTCCGTAACGACTTTCGACGGGATCGCGCCGCATGTGACCGAATGGGAGGAGAACTGGACTGTATTTTTCTCAAAGTTGCTGCAGCGATCTATAGAGTGCAACAAGGAAGCCAACGTGGGTTGGCCGGACCTTGACACTGCCGCGGATCGTGTCCTCCGAGACGTCGTACCCAGACTTCTGGACCATGTTAAAGAGGAAAAGGGCCCCATAAAGCCTCGACTTATCCATGGCGACCTGTGGGGTGGCAACATAGGCCAAGACGAGGAGACGGGAGAGCTCATCTTCTTCGATGCTGGGTCATTCTATGCCCACAACGAGCTAGATGTAGCCATGTGGAGACGTCATGGGAAGCAAAATCTCGGAATATCATATCTCAAGGCCTATCAACGTCATTTTCCGGCAGCATATCCGCGGGAAGAGTTTGACGATCGAGCCAGACTCTACAGCCTCAAGTTCGACTTGAATCACTCGTCTGGCCACCCCGGAGACAAAGCCAGGGACATGTAAGTCTCAATCAAGCTAAACAGTGTCATTCTTCTAGCTAACGATGAGAAAGAGCGTTCAACAATATGATTTACCTCTGCAACAAGTACTCATCCGCAGAGGGCTTGCCCGATTATGACCCAGCAAAGGATCCGAATTGGGGCTCTTGAAGAATTGTTTAATCACATATGCAACATTTCTTCAGCATATAAGCAGCATCCCTCAACATACGTTATCATCGCTGTTGCTGTTGTTGTCATTATTGTTGTTATCATCATGATCTTTTCTTATCAGCTCTGTTATTTATATCACTAAAAACATCTTCTGTATGGGTTTCTATATTTAGCTGGTTTACATTAGCATCGTTTTACGTATTCGCTTTGCACGGTTGTATAAAATGTACAGCTTGTCTAAAATGTGAGGCGTGCTAGTACTACAGCACCATAGTGTGAGTGCTTGGAACTCGTCAAGACAAAAATTCAAAATGTATCAATCTAGCTAAAAGGCTGCCGTCCAAGTACAAATACGGCAGACTGCTAACCAACACTTGTATCAGACATACGTTTGTATCTATCGACTACGCAAGTTGTATCGTGTGACCGCCAAAGAACTTCGGCTTATACATTCCAGAAAATGAACGCTATTAATGTCTGGAGAAGACGGGGTTTTCTGGTAGTAGTGTGATAGTATCACGCTCCGTGGTCAACCCATCGCCACCAAAGTACTTGATCAGCATCTGCGCTGCCGTTGCGCGATCTGACGGCTCCCACACCACCAATTCTTGTAGAGGATGAAGTTTATCCCATTCATTCGCTGCGGTGCGCTTTATCCAGCCCTTGACTTTGAATCTGAGTTTTTTCTCGTACCATTTGCGGAAATCGCAGATGTTGCCTGTCCAAAGAAGGGTCACGAGCAAGGACCACATGTCAGCCGCGGTCGTGATGGGCCGATTACTGCTCTCGAAAAGTTCCGGTGCCATGTAAGTCCAGGTGCCGTAAGGAGATCTCGCGAACGTCTCATAGTTGCTTAGCCCAAAGTCGGACAGTTGAAAAGTCCAGCCATCGTCTTGGGAGTAGAGAACATTGTCGGGCTTGACGTCTCGGTGGATGATTCCACGAGAATGGATGTAGTCGAGTGCCTTGAGAAGATCATGATACAGTCTATCCATTAGTAATTCAGCTTGAGGTTGGTCTGAGCTGACCAGATGCTTCAAGTTGCCCCGCTGTGCAGTCACGTAGGTGAGCAGCAGCCCGTTCTTGTCCTCGCCGCCAAAGCATTGAAGTATGTTGGGCTGGCATCGTAGTTAGCAACAACATAATCCACTGGCATTGCAGTCATCTTACATGTTGAAGTGTTTGCTGAATATGGACCTCGCGTCTTATCGTGTTTTTGTCGATTGGACGTTGCGGCCGGTGTACCTTGACGGCAAGTACCCGAGTTCCTGCAGTAGCCTTGTACACAGTTCCAAAACCACCGCTACCAAGTTGTTCCTCAATCTGCAGCTTTCCAAAGGTCTTGGTCTCGAGGATCGTATCAGACATTGCACTAGGGTCTTCCTCAGTATCACTGAGGCTGCACGGCCCCACGAACATATCTGCGTGCGCAATCTCGCACCACTCAGGGAGAAGGCAGACGAGCTCGGCCTTTGACCAGCGCAAGATGACGTCGAACGAGGCTCTCTCGTCAGTTCTGACGCAAATTTCAATTCTGCGGAGATCTTGACGCCTTCGCACCTCTACAAGTCTAGTTGAACGTGACAGCAGCTGCTGCCCAGAGTTGTTGTAGGCATAGACTGTGCGATTCCTTGAAATGTCCGCTAGCAGAATACAGCTATTCTCGTGGTCGACGAGAAAGGTGCAATGAATAGGAGATTCCGCCTTCCACTGGTTCGGCACAGTGACGTCCGCGCCGGCTCCGAGACTTGCTATCGTGCATGTCGTTGGCCCCGCACCGGCTTGTGCGCGGACACAGCCGAGGTCAATATATGAGCGGCCTCTATAAGAGTGTCTCCTGAGACGTCGGTTTAGGGGATGCCGTGCTATCTTCTCGGCCAAGTCGTTTCGTGGCTTGAGGGAGAGGAGAACCTGATTCATCTTGGAGAATGCCGAGCGTGCAAGGCGAGATAGCTAGAGGTGAGGGGCCCTGAAAGTGCAGATTTTTTTTTTTGCAAAAAAAAAAAAAAAGACTCTACTTCGAATCACTGGCAACAGCTATAATCAAGAGACGGATATCAACAGATAATAAATAGTTGAGACATGTGGGTGGCAGTCAAGCTGGGGAAGAGTCCAGGTTCTATAGACGGGATGAATACTTTGGAAAAGAATAAGAGTATCCGACAGTACAAAGAACGGTATGGAATAAAAAGATGTAGCTTGTTAAATTCAATCTTATGTGAAGCCTCAAATGAGCTGATAAATCGAAACAGTAAATGAATGAAGTCAAAGAGTGAATGAATTAAGTCAAGCAGTTTTGCCAATGTTGTGCGGTGATTGTGTAACCGTTTTGTTTGTTAATTCCTTTTGAAGGTGATGCAGTTGCCATTGTAAGAATAGTTCAACTTGTCAAATCCAGCTTATTAAAAAGCTAATTTGCGCACATTTGCATTGTTCCTGATCCCGCTTCTATGCGCTTTTTTCTTTGTCTTCAAGGCATTGTACGCTTCATGTCGCTCGTCTCGTCAGCTTCACAATGACCAACACGAACAGTATTTACCAATTTTGTCTTCCTCTACAGCTGAAGAAGTGTTGTATATTTGAAGGCCTTGCGACTTCAATTTTCTGCGTTCGGCTCACTTCCTTGGCCAGGCTCGAGGCTATATTCCCTGTCCTTGCTGCCATACTATTCTCTGTGGCCGCAAACACTCTCCGCAGAGCAAGCTGAACTCGTTTGCGCACATAGACGAGCTTCATAGACAATCATTCTTCCTTATTGGCTACGTGTCATTGCCAGTCACCTTTTTTTTGGTACGAGATCAACAATCCATCGCGAAAATAAACGGGTCGTGCCGCCAAGTGTAAGCCGTGTACTTTGTCCACGATCAACGGGGCTTTGTCTTCTAGGAAGATGCGTATCGATGCTTAGTCTTTTTTGTCCGAATTCGTACCCCTTTTTCATTGCCTGAGCACTTTGATCACTCATTGGGGTGTAAGCTGGCCTTCTATTGTGGAATCAACTTGAGTAGTATCAAAAGTCAGACCAGAGACAATACTATGGCGATCACGAACAAGTCCGCGTCTAGATTTCCATGGAATTAATTAAAAGCATGAAAAATAGGTCTTTCACAAAGTATTTGGCATTAATGAAAGATTAGTTGCTCAAGAATTATTCGGCTACGCATCCGAGTCCGCTCCACTGCCATTACACGTTATCTACGCCCAAAGCGCCCAAAGCGCTCCTCTTGAAGACAAAGAACTGCCAGATTAGACAAAGACACGCTTCACCTCGGTCTTGACGCAAGTCGGGTTCTGCGGCTCGCCGTTGCCGAGAGCCCAGTTGAGCGTAAAGTAAGAGTATCCGGCGTAGTAGGTAGTGCAGGCGTACCACTGCTTGAGAGCGCGCCAGGGCCCAGCCTTGGGCGGGTTCACGGTGTCGTCGACGTAGGTGAAGATGGCCATCTCGTCGTGCTCGTCAAAGGTGACATACGTGGCCGTGTAAGAGGGCTCGAAGAGGGGATGTGCGACGTTGGTGGATGGGTCGTACGAGAACTGCATGGACTCTGGCTCTGGGTGAGGCTCTTTAGACGTGTCATCGATGATGAAATTGCGGTGGGCGATTGAATAATGGTTAAACTATCGAGTAGTTTAAGGGATTACTTACGAATAGGAAGGTTCCAGACGAGCTTGCCAGAGGGCTGAAAGCCTTCGAGTGGGCTCATGCTGCCTTGCGTGGTGTTGAAGTAGAATTCGGAGTGAGCGTCGACGCCGCGACCGGCGACGCAAAGGCCTTCGATCGCTGCACCGCTATGGCAGGCGGCGATGACCTGGCCGTTTATAGAGCCGTCAGCGGAGTCGAGAACGAGCTTGAAGGGCTTGGACTGGACATCGTCGGCGATGGCAAGGCCGCTGAAAAAGGCGGAAGCAGCAATGGTTGAGAACTTCATTGTGGGACTTTTTTTTTCTTGGTGAGTGCCTAGTATTGGATGTACTGTGGAAGATGCTGGTGGGATTGCCGGTGGTGGAGTTGATGAGGCGGATGATGGAGTTTGACTGAAGGATGGCGGGAGAAGCGCCAGCTTATATATCTATCGTCGTCGCGGATACAAGATCGTGCCGAGCCTCGCAGCTGTGCTCGTTCGGTCCCGGCTACAAAGAAGTCAAGGTAGAAACTGTGATGTTGTGATGTCTGCCCAGCTGATGCGGTGGCAATCTCGACGATAATGGCGTACACTCACCAGCAGAGCGTCGAGCTAGCTACCGTAGCGCAGCCTCGGGAACAAAACGGAGTGGGTGCTAGGCTGCATCGGTGAGGTTCTCGTATTCATAACTAAACATGACCATTTGGGGGAGGGGGTCACGACAATCAGAGAGGCGAGAGGCTGAAAATAGCTGGACCGAGACGCCACCAGCTCTCACGAAACTGTATTCCACCAACCACGGCTCGTAGTGCCGTAATAGCTCGGGTGATTTTACTTCACCTATAGGGGTATCCGGGGTAATCGCAACAAAACCCCCATGTATTCTACTGACAATGCCGGCGCAGCCCGGGTAGTCCGGCGGAGCCAAGGACGTCATACCGTTACAGCGGCCCCCAATTTAGCACCGTTATGGCCTCGTGTTGCTTGGCGAAACCGTTTACGGATTTTAATATCTACCTTATAAGATATCGCACGATTCAATATTTCTTCGATATCGCCTGCAGACGACATTTTCGCGGTGTATCTCCCTCGGCGGACCTCGTATACTCGTAGATTATTCCGGTGGAGACGGAGTATCGGCCGAGAGAGGCTTTGCACGCCAGATCGGGGTCGTTGATGCGAGACACCAACAGTCTCTGTGTTACTTGATTACACTATTTTCGTCTCCGTCATGCTTGCGCGACCCAAGTGTGGTTACGGACAGGGCCGCTTCGCCCATCGGGACTTGTGCGACCATGCCGGGTCCAGCTTTGCTCTCAGCAACGACCGAGTTGGTACGACCTCATCGTGGAAAACGCGGATACGAGTCTGAGATGTATATCATGCATGGTGGTCTTCAGTGGATAGGTTCATGGCTTGCACTAATGGCCCTACGGTTGGAATATGATCATATGCTTTCAAGAGCTACCTTTTGGGGGATAGAAGAGCTTCGCCCGTATGTTCGTGTCTACAGAACTTCTTCGAGCCGTTGTCAGAAACGAGCTCGACGCGGCTTCATGTTACCCCTGGCAGCTATTTTGTAGTTCAGCTCGAATACTGCTGAGTAGGGCATCCACATCGTTTCCTACATCACGTCATTGCATAAACACACGGAGGTGATGATTATCATTTTCTTATAGCCCCTTCGGCAAGTTCATGCAATACGAGCACGCTTAAGCCATAATTACAGAAGTCAATCGACCAGCTTCGCCCCAAGATTGTCGAAGAATCGCAGGTTATAACCAAGCGTTGCGTACTGCTAGGGCTGTTTTTCAAGTTGTTGACGTTGAAATAACTCCTTCACCAACCGTGATAGCTTAGAATAGCCGGGAGCCCATACAGTGGTGACGCACTGGAAGCAATATGGCCTTCCGGGATCAATTTGAGTCTTGCTGGTCTGTAGATTCGTAAAAGAAGGCTACAGGCTCTTCGTTGAGGATGTCTCGTGTCACGCTTGAGGCTGTCAGTCGTCACAGACCTGCAAACATTGTCCCGCAAACAGCAAGTTATGTAAATGCCTATCTATGGAGGTCTAGCAGGCGGAAAACAGGAATATTGCGTAGATTATGAGAGGCGTATCGAGGCGGCATCGTGGCCTGATGTGTTCCAAGGTTGAGGCAACCTGGGCCAAGGTGGCAGCATGGTGATCACGGGGTGACTTTTAGAAGTTCTACCGTATCATATTGCTACATATAAGAAACCGAGCTTACACAACAAATGGATAGAGCCGACTCCCTCTACTCGCATGATAACAATGCGCAAGCCCACCCGCTCGCGCATCGGCAATACTCGCAATCACCGCGATACCCTGGACGAGAGGTCGGCATGTTCTGCCATGAAAGTCTTGACGGATGTATCGGAGTACCAGAGAATAATGCTACGGCCAAAAATACGACCAGACATCTTTCCGGGACGTTTGACCTCGCAATGGATTGGCGGTAGAAGTGACAAGCAGTTGCTTTCGACATTGGGCGGACACTCGACTCCGTCTCCCACCCGTGGACGGTGCCGACTAATATGTATGCGTCGATGAAGAGGACATCCGGAAAAATAACTTCAGAAATCAACGTCTCCAAAGATCCATCAGGTTGCTCACAGAAAGACGCATCTCGGCGTAGTAGGGGAGGGGACGTGACTCCGATCATTTAACCCCCTCAAGCGCTGTGTAGCCCGAAACTGCAAAAGCAAAAATTGTCTTGCAATGAAGACGCAATTTGTCCTTTTACATCAAAATGCCGAGCATGGCTGCCTCCGAAGTAGGATGTGCTCCTGGCATTGCAAACAGCAAAAGGTGGGCATCTATTGAGTCACGCCGGTTCAGTTAGCCTTTAAATGAGGCGATCCTCGTTTCGGTCGCTCTTTACCACCTCGCCCTTGAATTTCACGGTTTCATCATTCATCAATCCGATCTTCAAGCATCATCGCAATGGACTCGACCTATGATGTTCTCGTCACCGGTGCGGCCGGTCACCTCGGCACCGCCCTCATGCTTACGCTTCCCGGCCTCGGCTTCAAGCCCTACGGAATTGACATCCTCGCCTCATCGACGACAACCGCCGTCGGGGATATCAGCGACCGCGGATTCATCAGCAGACTGCTCCAGCAGGGTAGCGGAATTAAGCACATCGTCCACGCGGCGACGCTGCACAAGCCCCACGTCGGCAGCCACACCAAAGCGCAGTTTGTCGAGACCAACATCACCGGAACCCTGGTGCTCCTGGAGGAAGCCGCCAAGCTCGTCCAACGTATCGAGAGCTTCATCTTTCTAAGCACTACCAGTGCCTTCGGAAACGCGCTGAGCCCCAAGCCCGGCAGCCCCGCGGCCTGGATCGACGAGTCCGTGGTGCCGCAGCCAAAGAACATCTACGGCGTCACAAAGGTCGCGGCCGAGGATCTCTGCCAGCTCGTGCAGAGGCAGACAGGGCTGCCAGTGCTGGTGCTCCGGACAAGTCGCTTCTTTCCGGAGGCGGACGACGACGAAGAGCGGCGCGGAGAGCTCGCCGACGACAACCTGAAAGTACTGGAACTGGCCTACCGCCGGTGCGATCTGGAGGACGTAGTTCGCGCGTGCGTGTGCGCCATGGCAAAGGCGAGAAATATTGGCTGGGGTCGGTACATCATCAGCTCGCCGCCGCCGTTTACGAAGGTGGGCGACGGCGAGGAGACACTAGAGGCGCGTCTCGATCGCGATCCGGCGAGCGTGCTGCGGAGCGCGGTGCCGCGTGCGGAGGAGGTCTTTCGCGGGAGGGGCTGGGGGTATCTGCGCCGGATTGATCGCGTGTACGATTCGTCCAAGGCTGTGCGGCAGCTGGGATGGGAGCCAACGTATACGTTCCCGAAGGTGGTGGACATGCTGGCCGAGGGAAAGGAGTGGCGGAGCGAGTTGACGCTGAAGGTGGGCAAGAAGGGTTACCACGCTGTGAGTACAGGAGTTTATACACAAAGATAGCCGAAAGTCGAGTTATGGATGCAAATCAACTTCTCTCCGATGCGTTGGCGTCCTCTTTCAAGCAAATTCAGGGTTGTGGTGTCTCCTATTTGGTCTCTTGCCGCCGTCTGCAGTCAATTGGCTAGAAAGGCTGAGCAAGGCTGTGCGACAGACGATGTAGGCATTCAGCTTTCTTTCTACTCACTTCACTCCCGTGATCAAACAACAAATAGCTATTGACTGACGCATGTCTGTTTTTTTTTTCTTTTTTTTGCTGCTTATTTTTCTTGACGTAAATACACCACATTCAACGACCAAGGTAATATCAGTAATCTATCATACTATGAAGATTACTATATCGTCCAAGACGACCTACATGATTACAACGGCAGTAGAACTCACCATATACACTCAGTATAATCAATTATAGCACTGTCAAATTAGTAGTTGTAATCTGGCATTGAATCGGGCCTTTGGGTGGCAATTTTGAAAACGTCTCACTACGGCACGCATCTTGCCCCCCCTCCTCCTCCAGCTGATCGGCAATGCAACAATGTGACTACTAGCAACTGCCAGGATGTTTGAAAAGGAAGCGGGGATCCGCTCACGGGCCGCTTTCGATCACAAAACCAGTTGCCGCGAGTTTTGGTGTAGCTTCACGAGTCTGCCTCACATGTCCTCGTGTGCTAAGCTGTCTGCGTCAAGTGCTGCGATGCGAACTGTCTCGATTTGAGACGCGGCAAAATCGTTTCTTTTCAGAACTTCGCTGTTTGTCGTCGGACAATATTGTGACTTCCCCGCTTCAAATCCTCCTCACGTCGCATGATGAAGCCGTCGACCCTCTTCAGCATCGCCGGCCTCGCCGCCTCCGTCGCCGCCGCCCCCTACACCGGCGGCGACACCACCGGCTGCGGCAAGCCTCACCTCTTCAACGCCTTCCCCAAGATCCGCAAGCTCAACTCCGGCGGCAAGGACCGCGGCTACCTCGCGCACGTGCCCGCCGACTACGACAAGGACCGGCGCTACCCCGTCATCGTCGGCTTCCACGGCTCCAGCAGCGTCGGCTTCTTCCTCGAGGCCGACACGGGGCTCGATGGCGCCCGCTCGCCCGCGCTCGGCGACAAGATCGTGCTCTACCCGGACGGGCTCGGCGGCGCCTGGGCCGGCGCCAACTACTCCCGGGCCACCGTCGCCGAGGACCTGCAGTTCGTGTGGGACGTGCTGGCCGACGCGCGCCGCGAGTTCTGCGTCGACAGCGCGCGCGTCTACGCCACCGGCATGTCCAGCGGCGGCGGCTTCGTCGACGTGATCGCGTGCAACGCGACGGTGGGCGGCGAGTTCGCGGCGTTCGCGCCGGTGTCGGGCGCGTTCTATAGGAACAGCGACGGGAACCACGGGGAGTGCGGCCCCGCGAGGGTGCCGACGCCGGTGATGGAGTTTCATGGCGGCGCGGACGGGTCGGTGCGGTATGCGGGCGGCGTGGGCGAGGGAGGGGTCGAGCCGTCCATCACGAATTGGTGAGTCGCGGACGATGATGGAACCTCGCGGTCGGCGGCGCAGGGTGGTTCGTGTAGGATTGCTAACAAATAATAGGCTTAAATGGTGGGCTGAGCGCAACGAGTGCGATATGCCGGGCAAGCAGGAAGACATGTACGACGGCGACGTGCATTACTTCAGCTGGACGTGCAAGGGCCAGGAGGGCGTCTTGCAGCACTACAAGACGGACAGCCAGAGTGAGTCGCGGCCAAGACGTGGCGAGCGGGCAACGTGCTGATGAGGTTTACAGAACACGACTGGCCGTCTCCGAGGCCCAACTTTTCGCAGGTTGCGGCGGGGGACAAGCCGACGCATCTCGATGCGAGTCTCTTGATACAGGATTTCTTCGCAAAGTATACGAGACCAGCCGAGTCCTATTGCGGTAGCCGATAGGGCGTTGTCTATACAGCCTTGTGGCAAGCATCTTTTACGTTGTCGGTGCATTCATTGATTTGGCTCGTTTGGCTTTTAACGTATGGCTGAATAAAGTTATGCTGGCCGCAATATATTCGCCTTCCAAATGCAAGTCCTTGAAGAAATTGTAGCCCTACCGGTTTCCAAGTATGCGACTCTGTAGACGTCCGCGACAATTTGTGTAAACTTCAACGCTCTCCACGACGCGGCGCAACGTCGTACTACTTTATTCTTACCGCATCGAACAAGATTCATGTCCCAACAACGTACGACATTATCCATGTCGCACCAGAGCGCATGCACGCGACCTGCGAGAGCACGTACGTGGAGCACGGGCGACGCAGCTACGCCGCCGTCGTGCCACGAGAAACGGTCAGAGTAACCTGCCAATAGACCAACTGTCTCTTTGTGCAACTTCCAACGCTCTTCTCATCGGTCCATATGCCATCTCGGCCAACTCTCCGCTTCTTGACCCGGCCCTGCGAGACCCGCCGCCAACTAGTCTGCCGTCTTTGCCGAAGGAAGCAGGGGTTTCGGGATTTTGCGCAGATGCTCTACAGCCGATCCAACCTGTCATTCTTGGACTGCACTGTCACGATTACGCTGAATACTCTCGAATTCAGTGTTGTGATGTCCCTAGACCGGGACGTTATGACAACCACCGCAGAAAGGGGCGCAACACAGAAAATTCCGCGCGTAGACTGAGACTCTCTATGAGTGCTTGTAGCAAGAACAGTTCTCTTCTGATATAATATTACTTTAACCTGCTCTTTGAAGATTGGGCGGTGCAATATCCACCGAGCCCGCCGAGGCATCCCATCATATCAGATCAATCAGTTACCTAAACAACCCTGTCCATCGAGTGGCTGTGCAACATAGGCCGGCGAGATCCGCGCTTGTCCGAGGTACTGCGACGAAGCTCCGGCCGGTTGGTTCTTGCCAAATTTACCAGCGCATCTCTATTATTACACCAAGTCTTCCACCTTGGAGCCCTTGACTATGGGACAAGGTGAGCAGAATGATAATAATTTTAGACTGTAGCAGACTCAAGTCTTGAGTCTTTCTAAACCCGATAAATACCTCCCCTCTGACGCACCTCTTATGCAACGACAGTAATAGTTTCATTGCCGGTGGGTTGTCGCGCCCTTTACTTCTCCACCGGCATCTTGATCTAGTAGTCTCTTCCGTGTACACGGAATATTAGCACAGAAGTGAGCGATGGAGAACAAACGAGAAACAGATGCCTGTTGGCCGACGGACACTAGAAAGAGGCCCTCACCGAAGAGTTATGGAGACTCGGGAGAAACCATGTGAAAGCCCATCTTATCAGATCAATCTTGGAGAGCGCAGAATAAGAGGTCATCCTGCCTCTCTTTCCTCTTCTTTCTCATTTCACTGCTCTAATACATCTTGTTCGTGAAGCTTACCGGGAGAATGGCCGACACTATAAGGCTTGACTCGAAGCATCCGGCAGAGGCTGGTTCGAACAACGACCCCGACATTCACTCCAAAGGCAGCAGCAACCCCTCGGCTTCTGCAGAGGATGCCAAAGAGCCCGCACCGTCCAGTGAGTCGTTTCCGCAAACCCCTTCGCCTTCCATCCACTGATCACCTCTCCAACCCCTCTCCAGCCATGACGCGCAGCAGCTCGGCCCTCTCCCGCCTCGAGACCCTGCAAGCCGCCGGCGTCGGCCACCGCCCCGCCTCCGACGCCGACCTCCCCTGCCTCACCGTGCGCATGTGGGTCATCGGCATCGCCTTCTGCCTCGTCGGCAGCGGCGTCAACACGCTCTTCACCTTCCGCTTCCCGTCCGTCACGCTCGCGCAGTCCGCCGTGCAGCTGCTCGCCTACCCGGTCGGGCGGCTGTGGCAGCGCGCCGTGCCCGACTGGGGCGTGACGGTCGCCGGCGCCCGCCACAGCCTCAACCCGGGCCCCTTCAACTACAAGGAGAACATGCCGGTGTACGTGCTGGCGAACCTGAGCTTCCTGACGCGGCTGAGCGCCGACGTGCTCACGGAGCAGCGCGTCTTCTACGGGCTCAGCCTCGGATGGGGATTCGAGATCTGCATGACCCTCGCCACGCTGCTGCTGGGCTTCGCCCTCGCGGGACTGGCGCGCTCCGTCGTCGTCGAGCCGGAGCATCTGCTGTGGCCCGGCGTGCTGGGGAACACGGCGCTAAATGCGGCGCTGCATCCGCTGAATGCGTACAAGACGGAGTGAGTTCGGGATAGGTGTCTGCGTGCTCCGGAGACGGTTTTGTGACTAACATGGACTTGAGATCGACGACAATCTCGAATCGAGCGAGGTACAGGTTCTTTTTGATGGCATTTTGTATATCATTCGTTTGGTACTGGTTTCCCGACTTTATCTTTCCTGCCCTCGGCTACTTTACTTGGATCTGTTGGACAGCGCCAAAGAATGCCGTCGTGAACCAAATCTTTGGCATGAAGAGCGGCATTGGTCTGCTGCCGTTTACCTTTGACTGTGAGCCTCTACTCTCCAAAGCTATGGCAAGTCGTTAATAATTGCAGGGGCTCAAATCTCATACATTGGCTCTCCTCTCGTTCTTCCCGCTTGGGTCATTCTCAATGTCGCCGCGTCGCTCGTCTTCTGGATCTACATCGTGACGCCGGCTCTATACTACAGCAACACCTGGTTCACGGCATACCTGCCCCTGCAGACGAACTCCATCTACGATAACATGGGCAAGGTCTACAACGTATCGCGAGTCATCGATAAGCGGCACGGTTTCGAGCTGAACCTCAAAAAATACCACGAGTACTCCGAGGTAACTTTTCATCATCGCGCTGGATATCGCATCATTTCTCACTTATATATCTAGATCTACCTCCCCGTGACATATGCGCTCAATACCTTTGGTCTCTGCTTCGCCACGATCGCGGCGCTCTTCACGTGGATCGCGTTGGAGAAGCGCCATGAGCTGTACGAGGGCTTCTGCGGCTCGTCGCTGGCCGCGCTGCTCGGCATCGCGCCAGAGGCGGAAAAAGTGATGCGGCAGAGGGAGCACGGCGGCGTGCCGACGTGGTGGTATCTGGTCGCCACAGCGGCAGCGATTGGTATCGGCGTCTTCGCCGGCGAGTATTACCCGGTCCAGCTTCGCTGGTATGGCGTGCTGCTTGCCATGGTTGTCTCTGCCGTCTTTTTCATCCCGGTAAGCACAGCAAAAAATAATAATAATTGATGTCATTCGGGTCTTTATGGGTACACACACAACTAAATACCGATAGTTGGCCTGGCTCTACGCGACGACTAACGTTAAAGTCCACATTGACATATTTTGTCGTCTTGTGGCCGGATACATCTGGGAGGGCAAGGTGTTGGCCAACATCTGGTTCTTCAACATTGGCTACATCTCCGGCATCAAGGGCCTCGCTTTCGCTCAGGATCTCAAGCTTGGCATCTACTGCGACGTGAGTCACGCTGCTCATCACTCGGTCGCACTCGCTCACCGCCGTTCAGATACCCCCTCGCAAGCTCTTCGCCGTGCAAGTCGTCGGCATCGTCATGGGCACGCTCGGCCAGGTCGCCGTCCTCAACTGGGCCCTCAACCACATCCCGCACATCTGCACCAGCAAGGCCGAGAACGGCTTCCAGTGCCCCTTCTCGCGCACCCACTTCAACACGAGCATGGTCTGGGGCGCCATCGGCCCGCGTCGCTTCTTCGCCCCCGGCGCCCTCTACCGCCCGCTGCTCTGGTTCTTCCTCGTCGGCGCCCTCCTCCCGCCCGCCGTCCACCTGCTCCGCCGCCGCGTCTTCCCCGACGTCCGCTGGCTGCGCCACGTCCACGTGCCGCTCTTCCTCGGCGGCCTCAACTTCATCCCGCCCGCGTCGGGCGTCAACTACGGCAGCTGGTGCATCGTCGGGCTCGTGTTCGGGCTGTGGGTCAGGCAGCGCAGGCGCATGTGGTGGCGGCGCTACAACTTCATCCTCAGCTCGGCCATGGACTGCTCCGTCGCGATCGCGGGCATCCTCATCTTCTTCTCCATCTTCTACACGGGCGCGGCCAAGAAGTTCAAGTGGTGGGGGACCAACGTGCACAAGGTATGTACGACGGGCGGGTCACGGACGTTGCTTCGGGAGCGCGGAACCTGAAACTAATACTCGCCAGGACACCTGCGACTGGAAGAGTTGTACGTACAAGACCCTAGACCGCGGTCAGAAAATTCCCCATTCGCATAGCTTCTGACAATCCGGCGCGAGTCCGGATGATCTACTGTCAGGATCGCCGGATGCAAGATAGTAATGTGATCGGACAAAGTCCATGATCTGCTTGTTTTATTTCTGCATTTGTTTGTGGACTATCGTATTCGTAAGAGTGTAGTTACACCGAAGGCTGTTGGTTGAAACCACCCCTTGTCCCTTGAAACGTGGAATCGCGGCAACTTACCGTCCGGGTGCGCATGGTCAGCCTGGGACGAGCCACGCAACGATCGAGTCGGATCTTCTTAAACCGAGTCTAGCTTGGATCTGATTCGTTGAAGAACCGTTTTTAGCAACCAGAGCGATTATGTTCATGCATGTCGGACCCGAGCTTATCACCCGAATGAACGACCTGAAGCGGGCATAACTAAACTCCGCGCACTATATCTAAACCATTTCGCAAAGCATATAGAATGAAATATAGAATAGATCTATATAATGAGTTAAAACAATCTTGCGCATTGATCAAGGATCTCATTGTTCTTCAAACGTTGGAGAATTGCCGAAACCAGTCTCACTAAGTGTGTTCAAATGTCTCTACAGGGTAGAGTGTCGTGGGATGTAACAGTGTCATTCTTGTCTTACAAAAATCCTATACTTACCATAAAAATGCAAGATGCATCGACTCGCTGACTATTGACACACAAAGAGTTTCATTCGGCCTTTGCAAAATTGAGCTGGGCATAAGCCGAACAAATGTATATAAGGCAGTAGACCATCTCATCAGATACCAGACTATCCATTCTTTACATTCACAACATTCTTTTACAACAACAAAAATCATAAAAAAACTCATTTTCTGGCAAAATGAAACTCACCACCACCGTTCTCCTTTCTTTCATCGCTAGTGCGCTGGCCGCACCCCTCAATGAGGGCGCCGGCTCCGAGAAGCGCCCCATCGCTGCTGGCGGCGACGTCGCCGCGCGGAACCTCTACACCGTCGACGCTAGAGCTACCAACGGCACCGCTCCCGGCGTCGAGGGTCCGGACGATGATGACGATGATGACTTTGAAGACGATGAGGACGATGACGGCCTCGAGGCGCGCTCGCCGCACAAAGGCGGCAAGGGCGGTCACGGCAAGGGTGGACATGGCCACGGCAAAGGCGGGCACAAGCACAAGAAAGGTGGTCACGGACATGGACATGGTCACGGACACGGTCATGGTCATGGGCACGGTCACGGGCATGGAGGCGGCGGAGGCGGCGGTGGCGGTGGTGGTAGCGGTGGTGGAGGAGGCGGCGGCGGAGGCGGAGGCAGCGGCGGCGGCAACGGAGGCGGCGGTGGCCTGGGTGATGGCATGGGCGGCGGTAAGGGTGGTGGTGATGGCATGGGCGGCGGTAAGGGTGGTGGTGATGGCATGGGCGGCGGTAAGGGTGGTGGCGATGGTATGGGCGGCGGCAAAGGCGGCGGCGATGGTATGGGTGGCGGTAAGGGTGGTGGTGATGGCATGGGCGGCGGCAAAGGCGGTGGCGATGGTATGGGTGGCGGCAAAGGTGGTGGTGACGGCATGGGCGGCGGCAAAGGCGGTGGTGACGGTATGGGAGGTGGTAAAGGCGGTGGTGACGGCATGGGCGGCGGCAAAGGTGGTGGTGACGGTATGGGTGGTGGTAAAGGCGGCGGTGACGGCATGGGTGGCGGCAAGGGTGGTGGCGACGGCATGGGCGGCGGCATGGGAGGCGGCAAAGGCGACGGCAAGGGCGACGGCAAGGGCGACGGCAAGGGTGACGGCAAGGGCGACGGCAAGGGCGACGGCAAGGGTGACGGTATGGGCGGCGGTGCGGGCGATGGCATGGGCGGCGGCGCCGGAAGCGGCAGCGGTGGTGGCAGCGGAAGCGGCGGTGGCAGTGGAGGAGGAAGCGGAGGCGGCAGCGGCGGAGGCGGCGGCGGAGGTAGCGGAGGCGGAGGCGGTGGTGGCAGCGGTGACGCACACGGCGGCAAGCAGAAGAGCCCCGGCGGAGGCGACATCTACGGCGGCCCCCCTCCCAGCGGCGGCGACATTTACGGCGGCGCTCCCTACGGCGGCGCTCCCGGCGGCGGCGCCCCCTATACTCTGCCTTCTGTCTCCGTCTCCCTTCCTGGTCTGCCTCCCTACTAAGCTCCCTCGGAGCGGGATGTTCTTCAAGAGTCGGACTTGTCTTTGATAGACAGTTCAGGTGGTCAGCGTCTGGGGATGGCGAGCAGGTCTTGCTGTACTTAATATAGATTGTTGATGTTAATGGAACGCTGCGACTCTTGATCATTTTCCCTTTCTGGATGCGGTGTTTTCTTTTGTTTGTTTTTTTGGGCCGATATGGGGATGAGAAATAGCATCTGGAGAGCGACACGGCTCAGTCTTGTCGAATGTTCAGACTCATGGAACCATTCTCTTGAGGCCGTTGGATCATCAACCGGAAAAGGTAGTGACTGGTGTCAGCGCCCTGGGAAGCATCGCGTCCCCGATAGCTAGCAGGTAACGTGGCCGTGGAATGTCTGGTGCCTTTTTGTCTGAGGCCGCGTGAAAACATTACGCCATTTCGGAACCCGGCTACAGTCTCACACGACAAGAGGCACACAAATGCATCAAAGCAACAACTTTGTACTGCGTCCTCGAAAAGCAAGCACCACGCCCTGGACGTAGGCCTTTGACCCGCGACTCTTATCCGGGAGAGGCGGGCAGCGGAGAACAAGTAACCGCGGGTTCGACAGGCGGCGCGGAGGTGCCACGGCTCCGGTACCTCCGGCAGCCCTCCGGCGTTCCGCGACACTGGCGGGTGATTTTGAGGCTGAGCAACATTTAGAAGCTCCAAGATAGCATGCGGCCTCAATTCTCGAGCAGCACTGGCTGGCCTGGAGTAGAGTTGCGTAAGCTTCACCAAATCGCTTCTCCTCACGCAGAGGCCGCCAACAGGGTTATATGTGTCGATGGGAGAAGATCAATACTCACAGTGGTATAGCGTGAGATGCACGCCTCGATTTTGCTGCATGTAGATAAACGTGTACTTGAACGGCTTTAAAAACAAAAAAAGGGGAACCATTGAAAAAAAAAAAAAAACAAGAGCAATTCCCATATTGACCGATTCTTTTCTTTGTCGGCGGAGTTTACAGCAGAAAGCCCGATTGGACCTGGTTCACGGGGTGGTGGCTTCTCTCGTTTAGCATTGGGCATAGCCACTTTGCTCGTGACTTGGGAAGAGCTGTCGTTGTTTCGATTTGACAGGACGGCAGTTGATCTTTGATATCCTATCGTCTATCGTCCGATCAATTTTAGCCGGTCGCGACGACGTTCGGCTGCCGACATAGAGCAAATTGATGTAGTCAAGCGGTTATGCCACTCTTCGCGTGTGTTGGCTCGTCATTGGGCTACGCTCGAGATGCTGGACGGATATGCCAAGAGATGGAGACTTGCGTATGCAAAAGAGAGCGGTTAGACTTGATTAATAAGAGCAGAGGGAGATCCTTCAGTTTGCCGGCATCGGCCCGGGATGCCCACGTCTGGGTTTCGGACCCTGCTCCCCATCGGCGATAAAATATACAGGACCTTGTCAAGATTGAGCGTCAAACCAGATAGCCGCCTACATTTCTTCCCACACCTCAGAGGTATTGGCAGTGGCTGAGTCGTTGCTAGCCTGTTGGTTTTCTGGCATGACTAGAATGGCGTCACCAGAACTCGACCGGGTTTTTACCTCCCACGGAGCTTGCGGAATAGGCTCAGAGTATGCATGATTTCTATGGTTAATAAGCTTATCCAACTAAACCCTTGGCCTCTTGGCACTGCTCTTCTCCCACAGAAAAGTATTCCACTCGCTCGCCTCTGTTGGCCCAGCTGGGGCGAACAAGGTTTGAGAACGTTCTCCACATGCCATCCGCGGGGAAGAGCAATGTGGCGGAGAACCGGGGCGCTGTCACGGTCTCGGCTGGTAAGAGAGAGAGAGAGAGAGATGGGATTGCTGCGCCGAGAGATTGTACGCGCGGACAGTACCAAGGCCCGCCACATGCGGCTCCGAGATGTCCTTGATATAAAAATGTATGAATGCCTTGTTACTTTCATCATGCGTGGTGGGCACTTGATCCCGCAAGTCTCTTTTTTTCCGAGACACAAGTATAGACATTTGAGATGAAGTCTTTTACGTTGAGCAGAATATTAGTATGCACACAGCTTCTCACAGCCACTGTTAGCGGTATGTCTTCGCAACACATACACGTGCATGCACCCGTGCCTCTGCTGATATTGCGGCAGCACACTCTGTAAAGCGAGACGAGGCAAAGCAGTTGCACGTCGCGCAAAATCTCACATTTACACCAGCATTGACCAAGCATGCGGCGCCTCCGCAACTCGCCGTATCGTTCGCCTTGGCGGATGGCGCGCAGACGGTCCATCTAACTCTCCGCCGCGACGATGACATCTACACGCAGCCCGTCACTGTAAACTATCTGCGGTCCGACGGCTCCGTGAGCAGCTCCGAGACGACACGGCCGGGCGATCATCTCGCATACCGCGGCACAGCATCGCTAGTCAGCGGACCCGGAGAGGCGGAGGACTGGGCGCGGGTGTCTCTGCACGTCGACGATGGCGTGCCGCTGCTTGAGGGAGCATACAGCCTCAACGGCTTCGAGTACCACGTGCAGACCGACTCGACGTACAAGAGAATACGGCGGCGCGGCCTCGATGCGTCCATACCGGAAGCGGAAAAGCCATACAATGTGGTCTGGAGATTCACGGAGAGCGAGAGCATATTGGATAGACGGCAGGAGCAGGAAGAGGAGACAACATGTAGTGTGGCGTACGGCCATGACGCTCTGGAGAAGAGACAGCGCGGTAGCTTCGGCGGCGGCGGAGATACGACCGATAGCTTGATCCGCAACCTCGGCTCGACCAGCGGATGCCCCTCGACACGGGCGATTGCGCTGCTCGGCATCGCCACTGACTGCTCCTACTCGGCGCAGTTCAGCTCCGACCAGGACATCCGTCGCAACATCTTGACGCAGGTCAGCACCGCGTCGCGGCTCTACGAGAGCGCCTTCAACGTGCAGCTGCGTGTGCGCAACATTACCATTTCGGCGGCAAACTGCCCCAACAACAATGACGACAATGCCATGGCGTGGAACCGGGCGTGCACCGCCGACCTGGACATTGACGGCCGGCTGCAGGCATTCTCCGAGTGGAAGGCCGGGTTCGATGACGGCACGGCAGCGTGGTCCCTCTTCACGACGTGCTCCTCTGGCGGCACCGTCGGCATCGCCTGGATCCGTAGCGTCTGCCAGCCCGGCGTGGCCTCGCGGGGGGGCATGCGGTCGACGCCGGCGACCAACGTCATCGCGCGGACGTCGGCCGAGTGGCAGGTGCTTGCGCACGAGCTCGGGCACAACTTTGGCGCCGTGCACGACTGCACGAGTAGCTGCAGCACATCGTCCACGACGGGGCAGAACCTGTGCTGCCCGCTCAGCGGGAGCTCCTGCGATGCGCGACAGCAGTACATGATGAACCCGTCCGTCAGCCAGCGCATCACCGAGTTCTCGCCGTGCTCCATCGGGCAGATCTGCTCGGCATGGGGCCGCAACGCCATAAACACGGCGTGTATGCGCGGGAACGAGAACGTGCCGACTGTCTCGGAGTCCGTGTGCGGCAACGGCGTGGTGGACGAGGGCGAGGACTGCGACTGCGGCGGCGAGCAGGGCTGCGCCGGCAACACGTGCTGCAACGCGACGACGTGCCGCTTCGCGCAGGGCGCTGTCTGCGACCCCTCCACGCAGCGCTGCTGCAGCGCCCAGTGCCAGCTCGCCGGCAGCGGCACCGTCTGCCGCGAGAGTGTCGGCGCCTGCGACCCGCAGGAGACGTGCAGCGGAAGCTCTGCCGACTGCCCGCGCGACGAGCAGCTACCGGACGGGCAGTCGTGCGGCGACGACGGCGCCGGCACGGGACTCACATGCGCGACGGGGATATGCACCTCCCGCGCCATGCAGTGCTCCTCGCTGCTCACCTCCAACAACAGCACGCAGACGACGCTCTCGGGCGCCAACGTCACCGCCCAGGCCTGCAGCTCGACGGGGTGCGAGCTCAGCTGCATGCCCGTCTCGGACGCTTCGGGCACGTGCCAGGTCACCGAGGGCTTCTTCCGGGACGGCACTTCGTGCGGCAGCGGCAACAGGAGGTGCTACAGCGGGAGGTGCGGGGGCAGGCCGCCGGGCGATAATGGCGGCGGCGGCGGCGACGCGCGGTCGTGGATCGACAGGAACCGCGGGGCGTTCATCGCCATCTGCGTCGTGGGCGGCGTGCTGGTGCTCGCGGTGGCGACGCTGATCGTGTATAGGTGCACGCAGCGCTCTAGGCGGCGCAGGGCGGTGGGCGCGCAGCAGACGAGGATGGCGGCGGCCATGAGGCAGACGGGCGGTGGTGGAAGTGGTGTCGGCGGCGGCGCACCACCGCAGCAGGTCTGGTCACAGCATCAGCAGCCATCGCCGGTAGCGTTTCCTGCGGCGTCGCCGGTGACGCGGACGGGGAGCAATCTGCACAGATACGCGTGACGTTGATGATTGTGTAGTCGGAACTTGTTATGACGATGCCAGTTGGTCGTAGTGTGCGGGTGGATAGACGATGGCATCACGTGGCTGGATGGGATATCTCGGCGTATAGGCATTATAGATTATGACTCTTCACGATTTTTCACAATCATGATTTAAGTAATGTGAGGAGCAATTGAGCTCAGCCTTTAATTTCAACAATGGATAGATGGCATTCTATGGTGTATTGGTGACGTAACCTGAATGGGTCGTCCAAGAGGTCTGAGTAGTATGACGCTCATGATATCTCAAGTTAGGAGCGTAATAGGGAGCGTGTAGAAAGGGTAGCATGAACAAATCGAACTCAGTAACGCGCGAGTGTAGCTAATGAGCTTCAAAGTTCTGGGACAAGATGTAGGTGTCGAGCAGCTACGTCAAGAAATAACCCTCCAGCATGCGCTCCTGTGGATCAGCTGTGCAAGTAGGGCGGATGCATTGCGGAGTCGAAAAGGAGCTCAATACTAATAAGACTGGCTATTTAAATAAGGTAGAGGCCATGACTGCGATTGCTGTCGGCTTCTTAACAATGCCCGACTTGTTTCACGGACCCAGTGGACTGTTGTAGCGCGTCATGGTTGGAATGGACACTTTCAGCAAGCCCAACGAGACAGATACGTCGCGTATTTGCGGGCCTGACCCTGGACTTTCTCATTGCCGACGAGCGCCGATGACAGCGGCAATGTGATCACCATCACCGATCAGACGGGACGTCACCATGTCATGCAACCCAAACGCAGGTTTGGTTCAACCCAATGCGGAAGCTCCAGTATGTGCACGGGTCGTCCAAACATGACGGGATGTTTCCGACCAATCTTTATGAACGATCAAGAACAACGCTTTTCTGTTGATTTAAAAGTTTTGACCGTCCCCTGAGACGCACATCCATTTGACTTTTCTCTGGCTCTGGCCATGCAGTGCTATCGCCGTTAGCCATACTACCAGTGGCAGAAAAGAACCTACAATAGAATTGCATACTTACAAATAAATCCGCATTACAGATAGACATATCTGGTGATCATGTCTTGGACTGCGGCTCTTCAACTGGACCATACTAGCCAAACCTGATTCCCGAGTTCGGATTCCACGTCCCTGGCATAGGCCCCGATGAAGTCCCTGGAGCGGGCCCCTGTGATCCTTGCGGCCCTTCTGTACCACCTGCTTGAGATGTTCCGCTCGCGAATCTGAGCCCTGCCGCGGGTTTCCACATGCCACTCATCGGATTGGCAACCGGCGGCATCGGCTGCGGCTGCTGCACGTCACCCGCCGGGCTCGCCCATGATTGGATCGCCGCAGCCTCGGCCGGCTGCTGTTGTCGACTGGCGACCCCATCATTGTAGAGGCTTTGCTGCGGGTGCTGTGGATGGTGCTGATAATGCTGGTGGGCTTGTGGCTGCTGCGCGTGCATACTCGTTGGCCCCACGGCATGTTGCGCGGGGGTCTGCGTTCTCGAAATGTTGAGGTTGGAAAGCGGCGGCATGCTCAGCTCTCTGCAACAATGGATTAGCGCGCGTCTCGCGGTATGGCGTTGCAGCATTCACTTACTCTTCCAGAGCCCTGGCTTCCATCCGACGCTCCGCGACCCATGACTTGACGACGTCGCGGAAGCCCTGGCCAACAATCTTGCTCAAGTCGTTATAGAATCTGCGTCCCACGTCCAAGTTGCTGAGGATTTCCTTGTACTTGTAGTAGGCCGAGTCCAGGCTCTGCAGTGCTTGTTCTCGTTCTTTGTGTCCACGCAAGTTGCCAGCACGCTTCTGAGCTTCGAATTCGCGGTGGGCTCTCTCCAGCTGCGTCACAAGTTGTTGCTGTTCCTTGGCCTCCTTTGTCAGCGCTTCCATTTCCGGCTCGTAGAGCCTGTCCAGCCTCTTGTCGAAGAAATCCTCAAAATGTGCTGGTACGATGCTCGTTGTGGGATACGTGCGCTCGAGTCTCGCAGCTTCCTTGAGAATATCGGGCTTGACGTCGTCGCGTTTGGCGCTCTCCTTGAGACCCTCGACCTTGCGCCGGCGCTTGCTCTCTAGTCGCAACGCGTCACTATACGCGCTGCGCATCTTGCCAACCGCCGATCTCATTTCATCGCGCATGTCCAACTGACTGCCGGCTGGTACGTAGTTTTGTATGCCACGGTCAGGACCAGAGAGTATTGTCAGCAGCTCCTGGTTGTCCGCATACTTTTCGCGGACAAGATTGTCACTGCTTGCACTGCTTTCAAAATAGTTTCTGATCTCGGTCACATGATTCCATAATTTTGCACCTTGACTGTCGGTTTTGCCGTCGGGTCGCGACCATCTATCTGTGCCATACTTGGAGCGTAGCTGCTGGTCTTGATCGAATTCAGCTCCCAACTCTGTGATGCCCTCCTCAAATACCGTTAGATCAGCGGCCCTCAATTTATCAATGTCGAGGAAGAACTTGTGGATCCGGTTGATGGCGTCTGCCTGACGAATCTCTTCTGCGTGGTGAATTAGACTTGGGGGTAAGCCTAGAGGTTTTTCCACCGCCTGAATAGAACCCGGCAGCCCGAGTGAAGCGAGAAGACCGTGAAATTCCTCGGTCATTGATTCTAGTTCCTGAATGATGTTTTGATTGACCATGCGATCCCGCCGCTCCTCGTAGATTGAAATGGCGACGTGGACAGAGAACGGCACCAGGCGAGAGAACAGAGCGGGCCCGAACTCAGCTTTTTCACCAAAAAACTCGTATGGATCTGAAACCTGTTTGGGTACTCTGACGACAGCCATATTCGCCCGTTCGAGGATCTTGAGATCCGATTTCGGCGGGACAACATCTGCATCTGTAAGCACCATGTCATGCACAAGGAGGGAGAAGATGGCCTACTCAAAAATATTATGTCGTTGTCTTTTTCTGCGCGTTTTAAGTCATCTTCGACTTTTTGTTTTAGTGCCTGCAGGTCCTCCACGACATTCTTATTGAGATATCCGCCCTTGGTTTCTTTTATGCCCTGGTTGACGCAGCGGACCGCATCCTGAAGTCGCGCAACCTCTTCGCCGTATTTTCGTTTCTCGAGGCAGTCCGATGCGGCGCGACACTGAGCAGCGGCGGCGAAGTGATGATGTTTGGCAGTCATGTGGTGTATCCAAGCGCTGCTGATGGCTTCGCTCTTGACAGCGGCTTCGCCGGCAAGATTGTACAAGTCAGACACCCTCGCGGCGAGCTTCGCGATGGACGCGTCTTTATAGCCGTCGGTAACTGCCTTTTGCCAGAAACATTCTTGGCTCTGGGCAAGCATCAGTTGCAGCAGGGATTCGAGTGTGTGCTCGTCCATATCCTCGGGGGGGTTGGACATGCGCAGCTCCGGCACGACTTGCGACTTCATGTGCGACAGGACGCCAGCCGCCTGGGAGAAATAGTTGGCCGCAGTCTTGAGGCCGTCGGTGCTGGCCCTGGGCGTATTGATAGCGAGCTGCGAATAAAGAGCGGCGAGGTTATATAGCACGTTGAGTAGCTCATACTTGAGGTTGTTGCGGACCATTGGACGTTCGGTATTATATCCGAGCGCGGGGTACCACGTAAACTCGGCTCCAATCTGGTAGAGGTCTGTCAGCGCCCGTCTGCAGCATCAAGCAAGGAAAGAAAAAAACTATGGCGTGCCACGCACGTCGATGGGAAACTTGCCGCCGATCCAGACGAGTTGGGCGGCATACGACTGGAGCTTCTTGATCCCGCTTATATGCGGCTCTCTGACATTGATAGCATCGGTTCGCAGGCGGTCGATTGCCTCGAGGTCGGGACGGAACATGTCTGGATGTTGGTCATATTTGGTGTTGATGTATTGTCGGACGATGGTGGCGAGCGAGAGGTGGGTGGATCGACGAAAGGGCAGCGAGAGAATGCTACTTGTCCTATGACATATCAGAATCCAGCTTCATCAATCGCTCAAGTTTTATGGCCTACTTTGAGTCCATTGTAATGTGATGCCTGCTTGCCCGAGGCGGATGCAGGTACGAAGCTTTGGCGATGGCTGGTGCAAGCGATGACGTTGGTGGGGTAGAAAAGGTTTTGGTGGAGTCACGTTTACCGCCGCGATGTTGATCAGCATCACTTTTGTTTTTACACTCATCTGCATTGCGATCACGGATAATGGTAGCATATTCGCCTGTTATTTTCTGTGACTGATGGTCGATGATTGAAATCCTATTGAATAGCTAGTCGGCGCGATATCATGCCTCGTTCGCGATGGATTATCATCCACATTATGCGACGCAGCGCACGATACTTCATCCACGATCTCGAGAATCAATTACCGTGCAAAGGACACAGAATCCGATAACTATCGACATGCCTAAGATGAAACAGACTCAACGTGGCCCAATGCAGGCCATATTGACGACCGACGGTAACGAAGGCGCAAATGAGTGGTTTTCCCATCTCCCAGCTGTATCTGGCAAATACGCTATCATCTGATAAGTCCGAAGAGGTGACAACCCCTTGTTATAAAGCGGATATGGCACGGCTTCCAATGACTCAAGCAGAGCGGCTTTCGGTAAAGTATGCGGGACTGCTGCCTCCCATGCCCCCTTGTTCGCGACAGCCCTCACCAATGAAGCGAGCTCAAGCAGGCAAACTACTAATATCGCCGAAACAGGCAGCCGCCGTGTCCTACTTGGCACAAAAACAGCTCACGGGTTTTCGCCTCGTAAAAGTGGTTTCATTTTACTCTTGACTGGCTGATTCATCGGTGTGGCTTCCTTCCCGACACGGCATGGGGACGAAACCGCCACACAGACATGGTCACAAGTCACAGAAAACACTTCGCAAGCGCACAGTCGTGGTAAGACAGGTTGTGAAACCATCTTGTGCAACGCTTTGCCGCTCAACAACCGTCTCCCGTTATACGTTGCCTGCCAGAGACTCGGCGCCGAGTTAACCAACTCTCACACGCGGCGCTGCCCTGTCCTCACCAATCATTTTTTATTAAGCCTCCCTGTCATGCCGCCAAGCCGGGGCTTATCTCCAAATGGGAAGACTGCTAATTTACGGGCAATCTTTGTTCTCATCGTCACGCTCAACAAGCGGCCGTAGGGCAAAGAGACCCACGAAGTGCCCCAGTCCAAGGATTCAGTCAATATGCGCTTGTTTATTCTGGTTCTGCTAGTTGTGGAACAATGTCTGGGCGGTCCATGCTACCGCCGGATGGCTCGTGAGATGAGATTTCTTCCAAGGCTTCGTCCGTGGAGACCTTGAACTCTTGGCTCTCGGCTTTCTCACACACACACACACACACTCTCTCTCTCTCTTTCTTATAACTCTCTGCCGCGCCTGCTTGTGACTTTCGCTGCCCTCTTTCGTGATTCACCCAAGTCCCTCGTTTCAGTCCCAGACCAACAAACACACATTCGTTTCTTTCACCTGCCATCACGATGCTCCCCAAGATTGCCGTGGCCCTCGCTGCCATCTCCCTCGCCTCCGCGCAGACCAGCAGCCAGTGCAAGGGTAACCCTATCAGTACGTCCCCTCCCCCTTCCCGTGAACGCCAACCGCCCCCCCCCCCCTAAGCATCATTACCTCCTCGATGTTCTCATCTCTGACATGATTCCCAGATTGCCCTCACGCTCCCGCCATCGGCAAGGACGGCGCTTCCTGCGCCTTCACCAGCGGCGCCTGCGATGCCTTCCACTCCATGGCCGGCACCGCCGTCACCTACGACTCGCGCGGCGCCGTGGCGCAGATGACCGCCGCCGGGCAGGCCCCCACCCTGCGCTCCAACAAGTACCTCTTCTTCGGCCGCGTCGACGTCGAGATGCAGGCGGCCCCCGGCCCGGGCCTGGTCTCGTCCATCGTGCTCCTCTCCGACGACCTCGACGAGGTGGACTTTGAGACGGTCGGCTCCGACGACAAGCAGATCCAGTCCAACTACTTCTCCAAGGGCGACGACTCCGTCTTCAACCGCGGCGGCTTCCACAACGTGGCCGGTCCGCTCACCAGCATGCACACCTACTCCTTCGAGTGGACCGCCGAGAAGGTCGAGTGGCTGATCGACGGCAAGTCCGTCCGCGTGCTGCGCCGCGCCGACGTCGGCGACGCCATCCCCCAGGCCCCTATGCAGGTCAAGCTCGGCGCCTGGGTCGCCGGCTACGAGGGCAACAGCCCCGGTACCATCAAGTGGGCCGGCGGCGTCGCCGACTTCTCCAAGGGCCCGAGCGCCGCCATCTACAAGAGCGTCAAGATTGTCGACTACGCCGGCGGCAGCAGCGCCACCGACAAGGACGTCAAGGAGTACGTCTACGGCGACAACACCGGCAGCGCCAAGAGCATCCAGATCAAGCTCAACGACGGCACCACCGTCTACGGCGGCGAAGTCTCCTCTGCCTCTTCCACCTCTTCCGCCACCGCGTCCACATCCTCTGCCGCCTCGTCCAGCGCTTCCTCCGCCTCGAAGACGAGCAGCACCGACTCCACCTCCTCCTCCTCCTCCACCACCACCTCCACCTCCAGTGAGGCCACCTTCACCATTCTGACGAGCACCAGCCAGTCGTCGGCCACCGCCTCGCACAACTCCACGACGATCGTGACCTCGGCCACCAGCGCCAACGTTACCAGCCACAGCCTCACCACGACCACCTCGTCCTCTGCCTCTAGAACCGCCTCTGCCACCACGACCACCGCCCCGTCCACGGCGCCTAGCAGTGCTGCTGCTGTCGGTGCAGCTCTCGGTATGGGCGCTGTCTTCCTCGCTGCGCTTGCTATTTAAAACTCGGCCGTGCTTTCGTATGTGGTGACATGTCATTGTACGATTTTGACGCGTCGGGCGTTTTGGTAATAGGTGACAAGATGTGATTGGGTGTGTGGCCGACGGCGTTGTATCTAGAAGACCGCATGTGGGAGCGTAAATGTAGCACATGTCAAATTTATTTTTGCAAATATCGAGTGCCTGTAGTCTGTAATTTTTTAAATTTTTTTTTTCATTCTCGACATGTGAAAAATGCTTGTACAGAGTGTCGAAGAAAGGTATTAGCTAACTGGTATCAAGACCGACATGAAGCGCCAACAAATTTCAATACAATAAAGACTCCCACGAGCGTGATGCGTCTGCTATGATGGGATCCAAACAAGCTCAATGACGCCATCAATGTTGCTCATCCTGCGCCCATCCGCTTCCGTCCAGCGCTCATCGTCCAGCTTCCGCGTATACGTCTGCCGGATGGAGCCGTCGGCATTGATGTACGACTCCTGCAAGTCCCACGCAATCTTCCTACCCGTCCTTAGCAGCGACGGGCGCTGCGCACCGAATTTAAAGTCCAGATTCCATCCCTTGTCGTCGGGCGCGGCGTGCTGCGTGGCCTCCATCTGGTTGACATCAAACGTGACGCCCTTGGGGTAGTGCGCGACCGAGTAGCCGGAGATGATGAAGTCGTCGGGCGTCTGGAAGCGCAGCATGTTGCAGTCCTCGCCGCAGGTGTAGGCGATGCGGGCCATCTGCGCCGGCTGAGCTTTGTGCCAGCCGCCGCCGCGGTAGTGGTGGAGGGAGAGCGGCTTGATGCCGGATTCGTAGAAGCCGCTGGGGTGGCCGAGGATGTCGAGCTGCCAGAGACCCCAGACGTCGGTGAGCCGGGTCTCGGTGTTTTCATAGATGCACTTGCGGAGGATGATGTCGCCCTGGGGACCCCAGCCGGAGTCGGCCTCTTTGATTTTTTCCTCGGTAGTGCAGCTGCCGTAAAGCTCCGTAATGCGGCGGCCGAGGGGCAGGGAGATGAAGACGCCGCCACCGCCAAAGGCTTGCGACCCGTGCCGCTCGATGGCGCCGACGTCTTCTGAGAGGGTGCCCACATACATTTCACGGGTGTGGTCCAGGCTATTCATCTTGTCAATCAAGCCGTGCATGCTGGGAAAGAAGGTGTCATCGTCGCAAGTGACGAGCCACTTCCTGCCGCTGGTTTGTGGGTGAGTGTAAAGTGTGGGAACCAGGGTAAGATATCTAACTGCCATTTCGAGAGTAGAATCTGAGTGGTAGACATCGGCATCGATGTCGACATCGCCCAGGATATTTGCAACCTCTTGCAGTTGCTGACTGGATGCGTCGAGCAGCATCAATACTAGCTTGCCTCCATTTGACTTGCCATTACCGTCAGTCAGCCAATAAATCCACTCGTTGATCGGGGTTGTTTCGGCAGCCATGAATCGCTTGTAGGTTGTAGAAACGCCAAAGATGAAATCCGAGGCGTTGACGGTACGAGGAAGCCCCGACTTGGGAACGGGAACCTCGATCGGGTCGAGACATTCGTTTTGAATGGCTCTGCTGTCTCGTATGTCCACCGTCTTAAACTGCGAGCCAGGGGGCAAGAACTTTTGTTGTAGGTGTGTCATGCTCTTGCGCGGCAGGCCCTGAGTGCGTGTAAAGCGCACGTAGCGCTTCATGTACTGGAAGCGGTCATTGAGGTTGTAACGCTCCTTGAGCTCGGCTAGGTGCTCAACGTCAGCGCCGCAGTCTATGCTGAAGTGCAATGTTTCGTTTGTGTCGGGGTTGGGAATGATGGATGATTCTTGGTCGCCGGGGGGGGCCTGCTGCTCTGTGGTGGTTGCAGTGGGCGGGCGAAATGTTGATGATTGTTGTGATTTTGTGCGGAGGAGAAAGTCGCCGTGGCGAAGCAGAGAAACGAGCATGAGTATGATGCCCAGGGTGAGAATGAGCGATCTAAACACAGGAGAGCGCATTGTGGGAAGAGGCCGCGTGGTTGGTAGCTTGCTGCCTATTGTTGGCCCAAGTTGCGGCTTGCTCAACCACGTCATGATGGGTGGTGGGCGATCTGTGACTCGAGTGGTGCGAATTTTATATCGTCGGTCGGAGAAGTCCAAAAAGAAAAAAATAGGAAATTCGTAGCAAACAATGGCTGATGAGAGCAGTGGCAGAATACGAATAGTCGCGTATGGCAAGACGGCAGAGAGTGACACGGCCAGCAAGCAGGAAGAAAGGATTGCGAGCTGAAACTGGGGATGGATGAACGCAACAACGGACGAAACAAAAATCCGAGATGACGAAATTTGGCTCGATACAAAAACTCGACCGGCGAGGAATGAGGAATATCGTTTTACGTCAACGGCGGAAGGAAAAACGAAAAGGTTGGGAGAGACAAACGGCGGCCCCCGAGGAAATGATGAAGAGGCGATGACGGGCCGTGACAAACAAGCGAGGGGCAGCCTTGAGGGAGCGACAGGAACGGATACCCGCCATTAAGAAGATGGAGACGCAGAGATACGATGACTTGTAGTCGGTGGGCCGAATTATCCATTCTCGCAGCATGAGACGGCAATGATGAGCATTCGAGAAGGGATGTTTTATGTTTCGTGCCCATAATGTGGGTTGATCGACAGATTCAGGTACGTGAAACAGCGCAGCATGCAGTAGAAGGTAAAGGAGGCGCTTGCGTGTTCTCGTCGATTGTTTCTCGATTCAATCTGTCGCAAATGACAAAGCACAGGAATATTGACGAGAGCCAGCCGGAATAGTTCTTCTTCTTCTACTTCTTCTCTACACATCATGTTTCGAGAATGGTTTTTGCTCCATGTTGGCAGCCGCAGCTCGCCGCGAGCCTCGAAAGGAACTTCCGATAACCATGTTTCCACCATCGGTCATATTCATAGACGCACAAGTGGCTGACAGGGAGGTCCCTGGTGCTGACGTCGAGGCCATTCCTGTGCTTGATCGCTGGTCTATCAGCGGCGACCGGCCCATAGTCATCAGCAATAAAGAAGAAAAAGATCTACATGAAACTCGTGGTGGAGCGGCGACCGACGATCGCTCTCGATAGTCGCGACTCGTGGGAATAGATGAATCAATCGCGGCAGAGAAAAAGAAAAAAAAAAGTTATTAATTGTTTGCATTGATTTATCTGAATGATGAGTTGTTTCAAAGAGTCGCATCTATGCGGTAGTCGTCGACTCGTCGTGTGTTGACAGCTGCTCGCCTGCGTTTGCATTGATCTCTGGTTACTAAGGGTTCTGGGTCACATGACTCGTGCCAGTAGCCCTGAATCGGGTGCGACGACTTGCTCAACAACGATTCATCTCAACATCGCATGACATGTTTGAAAAATCTTCGGCTTTCTGAGGGGAGGCCGTCGCCAAATCATTTTACGAAATCACTTTACATTGCATCTATTTTTATTTGAGATCACTGCTGCTTGCCGTCATCTATCTCGGCGCTCCGAGCGCTTCAAGGCAATCTCACCAAACACTTTACTGCTATCAGCTAAAAGAACCCCACGATTTATCTTCCGCCATGGCGCACTCGTATGGACAAAAACTAGGACTGATAAATGTCGAATTGCAGGTAGCCACTAGTTCCTTGCCCTCTTCCGGCAGTCTGGTTCTCCTCAGCTCGTCAGCCACTGGTCTCGGCAACCACCATGTCAACCGACGGGGCGACAAAGTCCTGAAGACTTGTGTGGCCTTCATTGATCCAGACGGCCAATTGGTCCGCGTTTCGCGGCACTGTACGGATGCCGGCAGCACAGGGCGAAGCATGCCCGTCGCAAGGAGAGATCAGGTCATGGATAGGGTCCATGGCATCCGTGCTCTGCCTTCTTGCCCGGAATGCCGGAAAAACGTCTCGCAGCCCGCTATCGTCAAGTCTGCCGCGCTCAAACTTGAAAAAGTGCAATGCTAGTGACAGTATCCCATAAAGCGACTTGTTGACAACTACAACATTGGATGATCAGCTTCGGCACACTAGAAATGTCAAACATCACGGAACAATATCGATCGATAAGCAAGGAGGGGCGAGACGCACTGGGAACACCAAGACAGTACCGTCTTCCAGCACCATGTCCCATATGCGGAACGCCAATCTTTTCGCCCACGATGCCTCTCGTATCGGTCCGGCCCTGATACCCATTCATCCATCGCTCCGGCAGGAATTTTTCTGGCGAGTCGTACGCGTCCGGGTCCCGATTGATCCCAAACGAATTGTAGAGCACCACCGTGCCTTGCGGGATCTTGTAGTCATTTATTCGCAAGTCACCATCCGTCTCGCGTAGGAAGCCCAGCCGGATGGCTGTCCAATATCGGCCCGCCTCGAGACCGAGAGCTTTGATATACTCTATGCGGTCAGTGTCGTGCGGGTCCGGCACTTGACCCCCGTAAGCCTCGTAAATAGCCTCGAACGCTTTGTCCTGGAGATCAGGGCGCGACGCCAGGTAGCCCATCAACCACGTCAACGTGGTGCCAATGGCCATGCCCGTGCCGGAGAGGGTGCTTATCAGCTGATACTCGTCATGGTCTGAAAGACGGCTGGGAAGCGACCTGAAGAGGTCACCGAGCTGCGACGGCGTCGAGTCGCCACTGTTGATGCGCTCGTTAAGCGAGCGAAGCTGTCGCCTACAGTATTTCGCTTGATTAGAGCGGAGAGTGTCGCACAGGCTCTCCTTCCCGTCCGAGAGCGATTGTGGTACAGCAAAGCCAGCCGACTTCAAACTTCGCCGCAGTATGGGCGCGACGACACTGAGAAGCGCCTCAAGAGCCTGAATCACAGGCACCCAATCGCTCAACCGTGAGCCGAGCGCTCTCAGCCCGAAAACGCCAAATTCTGTTTCGCACACAAATCTGACAAAGACATCGTCATGGGTCTGGCCTACCAGCTGATCGGTAACGACCCCTACGGTAGTTGACCACCAGCAATACCCGAGGTCCCGAGGCCTTGCGTTGACTGCAGCGAGCTCTTTGACAAGGTGGAGGTAGCGCCTCGATACGAAATGGTTGTACCTGATGAAGCTCTAGCCGGTCTGTATTCTCACCTCCTGTGAAAATAGATATGAGTTACTTACTTGGTCAGTCTCGGCGCATTCATGTAAGGACCAAGCAGTCTTCGAAGCCTCGACACCTCAGGAGACCATTTCGCCGCTGCATGGAAATTAGCGACGCATGCCAGAGCCACCCGGTCGACCGGCAAATGTCAGACTCACTCCCAATCGTTGCAGCGCCTTCAGTGTCGGCTGTATGGATAAAGAGATTATGCCAGAGGTTCGATTCAGGTCGACTTTTCACGCTGGCTCCTTGTTTGACCAAGGTCTTTGCCACAGCCTCGCGCGAGTTCAGTACGAGCTTGATTCAAAGTCAATCTCAGCTCTGAATCCATATTGTCAACGATGATTATCGCCAGTGTGTACTTGCAATATCTTTGTGGCCGAGTCTGACTCGAAACACGCTTCCATATTTTTGTGCCCATTTATTTAGGGTCTGGGCATGACCCTTGCGCAGCTTTATTTCATTCAGAACAACACAATCTACTAGAAGCGAAGGGTAATATCATTGCTAACCTCCAGCAGATTTCCGAGTATGGGGAGTCCGACTGGTCCCGGGATGTCAAGACGGGAGTGAGAGCTCTTGAATGACCATAGTAAAACGGTGGCAAAGAGCAGCACGGCAAGCGTGGAGATGATGGCCTCGTTCGCCCGCAAGCTCGCGGGCGTTTTTGGCCCGAAATGATTTAAACAGTCTTTCATGAGCATTTCGCCGGCAGTGATGAATTTGTATGCGATGCATGAGCCATGCTGGTGGAACGTTGGGCAATTTTAAACGAGACTGGTGGTCAACTACTCGGCGCTCTCGTGGACATGATTTGGCACCAGCTCGCATGCAAGGCCACTCTACTTTTTTGGCGGACTTGACTAAGCCTACTTTCGGATTCTTCGAAGTGTTACTCAGATACCGGGACACGGCCGGTAGTATGACAGCTCTCATGACATGCATGATGCAAGCAGGGGGGGGTATAATGGCAATAACGAGCATTAGCGGTGCTGCCGGCAGATTGCACAGACATCGATCCGGTGGGCAAGGCATGCGCTGGGTTAGATAAACCTCCCTCATCCTTTCACGTCCCATGGAGTACCGTCAGCACGTCTTTTCCTCGGGTACCATTCAACCACCTTCCCGGGCGGGAGGGCCAAGGGGGGGCGCGAAGGGTGTTCTCGATGTTACCATTCGCAGCCACGCTTGCCGTCATCTTGGATTGAGGATCGCATCAGGGTGAAGATTCGACCAATGCAGGACAAAAATCTGGGATAGATGCCCGTCAGTAGGCATCTGTATCTATAGCCTCGGCGGTCCGCACTGGATACTCACAGAAGCTCGCAGGCAGCGATGTCGGAGGGCGTGTCGGGTCAAGGCTGCGAGGCTACGCGACGCAAGCCGACAGAACAGGTGCAGTGTACGAATCAAATGCCATGCGAGCGGGAGATGTGGCGGGTGTCAAGTTTCGATCGCGCTGGGAATCATAGGTCCCTGGGTCGTAAAAAAAAGGTAAGAATACGGAGAGAGTGTGTCAAATTTGGAATGGCCTCTTCACCTAGAGAAGAGCACATCGACGCCGACGCGGCGGGTCACCCTAGATCCTATCATGACGACCTCAATTCGTCATATCGCATCGCGCGGGAGAGATTCACGAGGACGGAAAAGAGCGAGCCGCCTGAAGCACCTGATGGCGGCTTGCGGGCCTGGCTTGCCCTGCTGGGGTCGTGGTGCATGCTTTTCTGCACCTTTGGCTTGATCAACTGTAAGCAAGCACCAGCGGTCGGGGGGATGTGTTGATGTCAACCGAGGATGAATCGTCGGAGAGAGAGTCAACAACGGGACCATTGTCGCGCGAAGAGATGGAGGAGATTAAATGTTATTCCCTTCTCAAATCCACGGCATCGACGCTAATCTAGCCACGATCTTGATAGGCATCGGCACATTTCAGGAGTACTACCAGCAGGTCCTGCTGCGAGACTACTCGGCCAGCACGGTCGCTTGGATCCCGTCGCTACAGATATTCTTCGCTTACTTTACGGTACATGCTCTGAACTTGGTGGCTGGCTCTTGTTGTAGGCGCCGACCTGACGTTACGTTTCGCAGAATCCATTTAGCGGGCGCCTCTATGATCTCTATGGCCTACGATACCTAGTCCTCGTTGGCACAGTCCTTCAAGTATTTGGCATGATGATGACGTCTCTATCTACCAAGTACTATCACATCCTTCTCGCGCAAGGAGTATGCACATCACTTGGCATGTCTGCCGTATATGTACCCGGTAACTAGTCCCCTCAGCGGCCTCGACACTCGCGCAAGCTGACCTCTGCAAGCTACCGCCCTCCTCGCCGGCTGGTTCGACAGGCGTCGCGGCCTCGCCTACGGCCTCGCCACCAGCGGCTCCAGCTTCGGCGGCGTCGTCTTCCCCATCTTGTTTCGCGGCCTGCTGCCCCGCGTCGGCTTCCCCTGGGCCATGCGCTCTTGCGCCTTTCTCGTGCTCGGCCTGCTCATCCTCGCCAACCTCACCGCCGCTACGCGCTGCAAGCCCGATCCCAGTGCTGTCTCGCGGAAGACTATTCTCGGGCCTTTTTTCGACACCAAACTCATGCTCATCAACATCGGCTTCCTCATCCTCACGCTCGGAGTCTTTATCCCGATCAACTACATTGCCGTCGAAGCCGCGACCACGCACCGCATGAGCCACGACCTGTCACACTACCTCGTCGCCACAATGAACGCGGGAAGTTTGTTCGGGCGCATATTTGCTGGGCTTGTCGCTGATGTCGTGGGGCCGTACAACACGTTCACATCCGTCTCAGCGCTTGCGGGTCTGTTGGTGCTTGCGTTCTATATTCCCGCAAGGAGTAGCGCTGCTGTCTTCACCTTTTCCGTGCTTTTCGGATTCACGTCGGGCGCTTACATAGCGCTGGTCGCGCCGCTGGTGGTGAAGATTTCGCCGCTATCTGAGGCGGGATACCGCATCGGCCTATTGTTCTTCTTGTCATCGTTTAGCGGCCTCGTGACGAATCCGATCGGCGGTGCGATTATCGAGAGCTGGCACGGGGACTACACGGGCATGAAGATCTACTCCGGGACGCTTATGCTGGCGGGTGCGGCCATTATTTTTGTGTCTCGGTTAATTGCGACGGGATGGAGGATTCGAGTCGTATTTTGATGGTCTGTACCCTTTTTTCGCCATCTGTATCAAAATCGGAGTAGAGTTTGCGTGTAGAGCCATCTTGGCAGCCAGCGCCGCCCTCGTCGACACTTCATTGTGCTGCATACTACTCTAGTACTTTCAGCCGACCTGATTACAACGCAAAGTGTCTTCAGCAGCACGTCTTTGCACCATGTTCACTCTGAAGTACCACTTGCAGCAAAGTCTTGTCCTTCCACTTCTCCAGCGCCAGGGTCTTCCAATTCTCCCACTTCTCTTCCTGCGTCCACTGCCGCTCCAGATCCGGATCCGAGTCTGGGTAGAATGCCCTCTTGAGACCCATGAAAAGGCTGGCAAACGTCTTCTTGCTGTCGTGAGATGCGCCCCCTGAGCCGAGATTGAACTGAAGTCTCTGCACCTTCCGCCCGCTGAGCACGCAGTATGCGAGGTCAGCGCGCCCTTTTTCTCGAAAGACGTCGGCTAGATATAACTCTTCCCTGGTCAGATCGTTGAAGCCGTCATAGAATGCTGCGACGGGCCACATCATGCAGGGTGAAGAGAAGGCCTCTTCCTTGGAGGCAGTGCTGCACCATTCCCAGTCGATGATGCCAACAATGTCATAGTTGGCATCTACCAGGATATGGTCGCCCTTGTCATCGGCATGCTTCAAGTAGAACTTTCCAACCTCTCCCTCTCGCCCTGCAGTAGAGTCCTGGCGCCAAACGTCGTTTAGAATGTCTAGCCTGAATCGATGGGCAAGGAAGATGTCCACTGCATTCTGAGCAGTTCCGATCTCTCCGGCGGCAATCATCCGGAGAGCTGTCTTTACGAGTGTTTCGGTCGCCACTTTGGGTGAATGAAATGGTCCCAAAGGCCCGCCGCCGTCGCCTGATCTAGATGCAGTGTGCATCGCCAAACCGGAAACTCGTACTTGAGATTCATGAGCGTATGCACCCTGCATGGCCACATCATCCAACTTCGGCTCTGCGCGGACGAGCGACCCGAGCTGCTGAAAGGGATGCTTCTCGATCTCGAGCATGATGTCCGCCAGCTGTCGTACAATCTTCTCTTTTTGTTCGCTCGTCGCAGCCTGCCAGTCTAGCGGAGTGCCGCGGAGTCTTTCCATCAGAATATAGCCGACGCCCACCACATTTTCCGGATCCGACTCGCGCGCCCAGTCGAATATCCTGGGCGTAGGCACGCGCGTGCAGTTTTGCAGGTACGTCATGGTGGCAGCCTCGCTCTGCAGCACATAGTCGCGTACCTCGGTCGGCGGCGACGTAGGACCTTGCAGTCGGAATCTTGCGAGCCATACCACGCCGTCGGCGAAGACAATTTCCGCATGACAATTCTGACCGCCCATCATGGCAGAAAGACGCTTTGGCGACAGGTCAATCGTGCATGCGACGTTCGAGTCGGTGCGGACTTGGGAGGCACGCGCGCACAGTCTCTCAGCACTGATTTTGTTACGCAGGTCGTCAAGGCGTCGAGCTTCTGCTGCGCAATATTTGTTGCTGTAAGCTGCCCAGTCTGACTATGAGTCTCGTCAAAATGAAGTCCTGTTTGAGGGGGACGGGCGGGATGAGGGTGTGGAGGTGAATACTTCTGGCTCAGGACATCTGTGCCACTGTCTCTGCAGGTGTTGTCGGCAATAATGCTGGTTACATAGCACGCAGTCTCCAGCTCTCTGAACAGCTGGATGTTGACAGCCGTGTATGCTGCATGACCAGAGCGGAGGCATGGCGATATGCGATATGCTTAGGAAAGATGAGGGCGGATCACATTAGTTGACTGGGAATTGAGGTCGATGCGCTTCAACGAGCCTCAACGGACAAGTTACATGAGTGTTCGACAGATTTTGATTACGTATGCATAAATGTCAGAGCACAGATCCCATTGTGCGCCAAGGCTGGCGAAGCAGTGAACCGTGGTCCATGCAGCCAGCCTTTTAGAGCAAGCATCGAGGCAGTACAGCTGCGCTTATAACCCCTCAGCCGTATTCATCTAGTTTTCGATGAATCATCTTCTCTTTCTAATGACAAAAGGGAGTTTGACTTGTATCCGCTGCATGTGACGTTCAGCTATGAGAATGCAAAGCTCGGAAGCTACGCAAGCGCGCTTCTATCTACATATAAAAGCTTCGAGAGTCATTTCGAGTTCATACTATCACGATTCTCTACTTCGTCCGGCAGGGCTCCCACCGTGCGAGTCTATGCTGCATGACGATGGTGGTCGTCGTGAACGTTTCAAGGAGGCTGGGAAGCCACTTCAGATTCGTGACACGAATCTAGAAAGAGTAGCAAGCACAGACAGCAGAAACCACTATCGCAATTAAACACGGGACCATCACTCCCATGTCACACCACCTTGATACGATGAAGAACACAGCTAGTATCAGGGCGCAGATATACGTGACAGACGGAAACAGCAGCATCAAGATAATGAAAAGCATGCTTACCACCACGTGCATCAAGACGCGGCCGAGATTGACAGCCTCGTTCACGCACACCGTCATCACGTACTGGGCGAGCGTATGGGTGCTGACCGTGTTGAGCGTCTCCGACTCTGGCCTTGACGAGGGGCAGGCCCTCGTGGCATTGAGCTTGACGTCCCGGATGAAGCACCGCACTTTTGTTGACCGGAAGAGAAGCCTCGCGCCAGATGTCATCAGGATCAGGCCCAACATTGCGGCGCCCCATGTCGTCATCGATGGCTGCGGGCTGGACAGCTCACGGACTTGCATGGAGAAGACGGCCGTGACGAACGACAAGGGGATGTAGAAGAATGCAACCTCGGTGAGCAGGTTGATGCCCGAGGTCTGGTTCATGACCCGCGTTGACTGCGCGGAGGCCGTGGATGCGAACGCTACGCTCAGCCCCGTCTCAACGCGGCGTTGCATGTCTTGCACATCAGCCAGCATGGCCTCGAGCTTCCTTTTGATGGATTGCTTGTTGATGCCCTCGCGGCTACCACAATCGCTGAAAGATGATAGATGAAGGATTGAGCCTTTGCAATACTGCAGCATGGCTCTCGTCCACGCCAGTTTCTGTCTTCTGGCATCGGCAGCGGAATGCAAATGCTCGCTGAGTTTTGCGCTCAAGCCGTTGTCAATCTGATCGAGCCCGCGGCGCATCTCAAGGAGAAGCGGAAGCATGTCATCGACTATGATAGGCAGCAGGAGCCTTTCAAGCAACGACATCGAGCCGTTGATGTCTTCCATCGACATTCTGCAGAGATGCTTACAAACCAGTCTTTCGGTGCTGAGGGCATACTTGGGCGCCAGGCCAGTTGCAAGAACATGGCCTGCTTGTCTCCAGTACCCTGCACGCAGACTTTTCTCGTGCTCGATATCGACAGTGTGGTCGACAATATTAGCAGTTGGACGATCGATGAACTCCGTCATGCGTGAGTGGTAGTGCTGCGGGGTGGAAAAAGACTCAAAGTACAAGCAATTTCAGCGTTCCCGACGTGCATATACGGTCAGCTCATGATTGGTCTAGCTTTTCCTCACCTGCATATCCGTAAATATATATATGATTTGAGTGACCCGACAAGTCGACCCTGCTCAACCCCGGTCGATCTTCTCTCCAACCTGGCTTCCGCACGTGTGTTGCCGGAAATTTTGCAGATCCGAAGCTCCCATTCTATATAGGGTTCGTGTTTACCAACGCCTCGCGTCTTGATTATGCTCGGCTGGGCAGACTCGATCTGTACGCTTCTGTCATGATACGGTTTTCTTAGTGAATCATTTTTGACTTTGAGAAATCCCTAAATACATTTGGCCTTCTCTTTTCTATGCAGATATGAGGATGGCTACAGCGAATGCGCAATTCATCGAAGCTGCATATTCGTGATTTTGGGGCGACGACGGCCCCCAGTTACGTAGGCATGATAGCATGCATCGAAGGAACCATGACTCAATACAATTAATCGGATACCCTATTAAACTATAACTTTTGTAATACCAACCTCTCCGGCGTTTCTTACTTTTTTTTACTCATCTATGGCTGCTGTATCTCCTGCTAGAGCTCTCTGCCCAGCTTCTTGGTGGACTTGCCTGCGGCGGCACTCTGCCTTTGTCATATCTGTCTGGTCCTTCAACCGTAATCTTCAAGTTATAATGTCTCGCCTTGTATGGAACCTCTTGTTGGTTCAATCTCTCCATCGGTCGAGGCGGCTCGGCAACAGGCTCAAGTCTAAGCTTCACGATGTCGCCATCATGTTCGATGGAGTTGTCAAAAGGCTTATGCAGATCATCTCGCGGTATGTCGAGCCATTTGTGTATAACCTCATCTTTATGACTTGATCCCGATGCTGGAAGTTCCCTGATACCCACGAAAGGACTCCTGTCTGCGGCACGAATGATGATGACGAGAGATATCTGCTTCCGGCGTAGCCCGATCTCGAGAAGAAACGAGTCGTCCTGACACATGGGAATGGCAAGGCCGCAAACGCCCGACTCATTCGAGACTGGCGGGTATGGCGGTCGGTATCTTCCATCAGTAAAGTTCCAAAAATATTTCGCCTTTTTTGTGTCCCACAGGCGTCCCATCTGTGTCGGAATCTGATGAGGATCGAACTTGAGATGGAAAATTGAAACCGTCGGAACGTCTGGTTTTTCTTCAATCTTGAATAGAATAAACTCCGGTCGAGACTCTTGATGTCCAATCCTGTAGACATCATCCACAACTGCGTGGTCGATCGTGCTCATTCCCGCTGTTGTATGTTGCATTCGCTGGTTCGACTGTGTTCGAATCTCGTTTCGGGGGTCCATCTCTATGAGGCTATGAGTTCTGCCAGTCGACATTCCTGGTGTAGAATGGTGTCTCTGTCTTATTGAGCCGTCGACTCTTTGATAGAGTCTGTCGTCACCGCCTACTCGAACTATCTGCACGCCCATGCGAGGACGCCTTGCGGCGCCAGACCGCGCGGTCACAGCCCCGTCACCGCAGTCGAGCTCCAACAGTTTGTTCTTAGATATCTTGCCTGAATTGTCAGTTTGGGTCCATAATTTCACGTTTTTGAGTTTCAGTATTCCATGCTCCAAAGAACCTTGCATAGAATCTCTGTCTGGGTAAAACGCTTTGACACGTGCGGCATGCTGAAAGTCTCTGATAGAGTCCGCAAGTATTGCTGTGAGAAAAGGTCAACCATCTGGAGCCGGGTCCGAAGCGACTCGGAAGAACTTAATCTCACAATTGCGGGCGGAGGCAAACACTTGGTCAGATGAGCTATTTCTCCATGCGTATATCGAGTCGTCTCGATATTTCGTAATGAGTGTTTCCTGTAATCGCCTGAAAGCACAGTAGCCACCCTCTCCATAGGAGAGAAACATTTTCACCCTAAAAAGACCGAGGAGCGAGTATGTCTCGTCCTCGTCGAGGGTAGCCTGGCGCCGAGCTGCCCACGACAGTCTCATTGCAATAGAGCTAGTTTGGAAGTTCTGTGGCTCGAATTGAAGCAAAATCTTCCGCTCGATCCCTGTGGTATTGTAGATTTGCACGTCCCAGGTGCTTCTTGAGCCGATGGGCTTCCAATTTTCGTTGAGGAACGTCAAACTATGGGAGCGAGAAGCTCCTGCAATGTCCATGATCGGGTAAACCAAACATGTCTAGTGAAATCCGATGCAACACTTGGATAGTCGCTGATGCGATCGCTGTCAAAATGCTTTGGAGTCTTCAAGCCTGCCAGATAGGCATAGCAGATCTCGGCGTCTTCATACCAACGAAACATGGCGTTGATGGCTTCTTGGGTGTCAGCTGGGTTGGTCTTATCAATGCAGCATGTATCAATCCAGGCCCATTCCCATCCATTGGCACAGACGAGGTCGCAAAAGCTCTTGATCTTTGCCCAGCCTCTCGGTTTGTATGTGTCATTGTCGAGCATGTGTCTCTTGTTCTTCATGTCCTGGTACGTGACCTCCTCATGCGGCGATATCCACGTATGAGAAAGAATCGCGTACTTTGGTTTTTTCCCCGGCTCCTCCCAAACATCGTATGTCTTGGCCTTCAACAAGCGCATCGTGCTAAAAGTCTCCAAACTCTGTCTGAATGGATGGCCCTCAACGGTGCATTGAGGGGCAGTGCAAAGAAGTCAAATGATTTTGACATGAAGAGGGGTCACCGTCAATACCATTTCTGTGCCGTCCGCTGGGGGCCACGGCCCAGCTGACCATGGCAAAGCGAGACATGCATAGACTACGACTACGCCCCAGAGCGACTTCCCTCCCGGCAATGCATATGAAAGCTCACAAGGCAGCGACGTGCATTTCTAGTACTAGGTGCGGCAGGCGAGCGGCCCTATCAGAGCCGTCTACGTAGCGATGCTGGACGCACAGCCTCGCAAAGCTGAGCAGCAAGTTGCATGAATATTGCATGACGCGGGACAGGCCATCCAACTCGGTGGTTCGAAAGGCTCTGGCTACCCACAATTGATGTAACTCTGCATGCACTTGCGGAAAGATTATTTGTCACGGACCGCTTCCTTTCGCGGGGATGAATCACGGTGGTACAAAGCAAGTCGCCTGCGCACGAGTATACAGCTACCACGAAGTGAATAATAGCTACCTTGGGAAGATGAAGAATTAATTATAATGATTTTTTTACCAATACACATCAGAGTTGCAGAGAGAATTTCAAATTCTTACTGTATTGAGAAAATGTTCTCTAGTCGAAATCGCCACCAGACGACCTATCGATGCCTCTGAATCAGGATAGCAGATATGCGATCACGACTTGTGTGACTACATGCAAGAGGCCTAGACAACTATGTTGCATCCAATGCGTACATACTGCTTGATTGTCCTTTTCTACTCATTATCACCGTGATACATGGTCTGCGCCCGCTGCGCCTCCTCTATCTGCGCCTCTTATTCACAATACTGTCCGCGATTTGAGCGACTGAATCACACGCAGGATTCGTGGCCTATTTATTTGTCTGCTCGGCGCTGTTGTTTTCCAAAATCTCTCGACAACTTACATGTCCATCAGCGAAGAGTATACAAGCGTTCAACGACAAAACTTCCCAACGGTCTTACCAAAACGAAGTTGCAACTCTCTCGTTAAAGCCAGCCATCATGATCCAAGCAGAGCAGATCTTCCAGTCTGCCTCCGAGGCCCGACTGGGCTCTCTCGGAGTCGCACCCTTCTTCACCTGCCCTGCCCTGCTCAACATCGTCGCTGAGTGGTGCGCCGTCATCCCCCTGGTCTGCCACCTGGCTACTCAGAGAGACGACTACACCATGATGGGGGAGATTGCCCTTCTCGGACGTCTCTCCGTCGGCATCTTCCCCAGGCTTGGTACTCTAGCCGGGATCGCCCGTCTACTGCGTTGCGGCACAGAGTATCTCGACCTTGCTAGTATCAGGGGAGGCTCTAGCCGCGTGGTGTGGGATATCCGCTGGGGCAGCGTATTCCCTTGCGCCAACGGAGCCGCTGGCCTCGCCATCGCGCGATATCTCCAGAAGCGCGATGCGCCGCAGACGATGAGAATGCCCGAGAAGACTCTAGACGCAAAGCGAAAAGAAGACGGCCAGCGCCTGCTCGAGCCCCTGGACGGCTTCAGGCGGTACCAGATCCTCAACGTCTACGAGTTTTCGCAGCGAGCGCGCCGACGCCAGCTCAAGCAGGACCGCTACCGGAAATTGTATCAGCATCCCGCCTTCCACGTCCTGCGCTTCTTGCTTCTCATTGCATTCGGTGTCTGCCTCGTCTTGATCGGCAACTACGGCACAGCCGTCGTCGTGCTCACGTGCGCCATATCGCAAGTCGTCGCGCACAGCGTCGCCGTCTCGCGCCCGTCGACCTACCTGAAGAACAACGAGCTCCACGACGCGTGCATGCTGCTCGCCCCCCACGAGAACGCCATGGGGTGGAACCTGTTCATCGGCGACCGCGGCGTGGTCGACACGCTACTCAACAAGCCCATGTTCACCGTGCCCGAGCCCGGCGAGGTCCGCCTCGCCGCCAAGTGGTTCCGCTGCTCGCACACGCTGCAGCTCGCGGCCATGACCTACATCGCCGCCCAGAAGGGCTGGGACGGCGTGTTCCTGAGCGCGCTGCTCGGGGCCCAGTGGTTCTTCCACTACCTGCTCCGCCGGCGCTATCTCGTCAAGCACTGGCTCGAGAACGAGGGCATCGAGGGCCGGGTCAAGACGTTTGCCTTCTCGGGGCGCTCCGCCATGATCGGCGCCCTGCAAGTCTTCTCGCAGAGCACTACCACGGTGTGGATGGACAACATCATAGCTCCGCACCCTCGACGTGAGGGCTTCCTGGCGAGACTGCTGGGGCGAGAGCCGCCTGCCGGTCTGAGCGCGCTTGACAAGAAATGCATCTCTCACAACGCGGAGGCGGCCGAGGCTGCAGCCAAGGTTCTTGCTTGTGAATTCGCGCCAGAGGAGAAAGTCGGCGGAGCTTAAGGAGTTTTGACGGAAATGCCGCGCCTCGTTTGTAACGTGTCATGGAGCTGACCGTGCTCACCGTGCAAGCCGACAGTGTGTGTCGGTGCTGCATGTATGAGGCGATTGTTTTTTTTCTTATTATAACGAAATTGTCAAAACACGAACATTGAGTCGTGTTGATAAATAACCGGTTTTGTTTTTGAACATGACACAGATCGAAAAACAAATAATTGAAGTAGCTGATTTGTCATGAATTTATAAATAGTTCGTCTCATACGAAACCTTGACGATGCTCGTGCCGGGTGTGTGGGAGATGGAAGTGTTCCAACGGTAGAAGTAGGAGTTGCATAAGCCGCTTGACAAGATATTCCGCCACTTCGCTCGAGTCCCTTAAGAAATCCGGATACATCTTTAAGATAGATTTACTCTTTACCAAATGTTACGTGCAATTGTCCTGCAATAAGAACAACTCTCAGAGTAATAGATTGATAGCTAAAGTGCCATAGAACTACCTACCCTATAGCAGCGATGACTAAGCTATCTAGGCGAGCACCACGAACGAGGCAAAAAGAAATCCATCGTGAAAAATTCTTCCCATTCTGCATCAACTTCTGCCTTGAATTCTCAATTCCCCATTCCTCCCGTCTATCCCTTTACTAGTATCCCTCTCCTCCTCCCTCCGCATATTGTGACTGTATCCCCACTCACCTTTCACACATCCCTCACCATGCGCATCCTCCTCGTCCGTCACGCCGAGACCGTCGACAACGTCGCGGGCAACTACGCGGGCACCACCGACTCCGCGCTCACCGCCCACGGCGTCCTCCAGGCCTCCCGCCTCGCCGCGCACCTCGCCGCGCGTCTCCCCCACCCCCCGACCGCCGTCTTCGCGTCCGACCTGCAGCGCGCCGCCCGCACCGCCGCCGCCATCCGCCCCGCGCCGACGTGCACGGCGCTCCTGCGCGAGCGCGACTTCGGTCCGCTCGAGGGCGTCAACTTCCGGAGCGCTGCGCTGCATCCCGAGGATGTGGCGGAGTCGAGCGCCTCGATGAGGCATCGCGCGCAGCGCTTCGTGGATGAGATGCTGCTGCCGATGGGGCGTGGTGATGACGCGGCGGTGGTCGTGGTGGTGGTGGCTCACGGGCTGCTGCTGCCAAAGGTGTATGCGTGTTTGGCGGAGCGCGTGAGCGAGGTGGCGCTGGAGAGCGCGGAGCCGCTGCGGTGGGCGAACACGGGGTATCTCGAGTGCGTGGTGACGGCGGACGAGGAGGAGCCGCGGGTGCTCAGGATGCGTGTGCTCAGAGTCAATTGCACGGTGCATCTCGAGGGATTGAGGAGGACGCGAGGCGGGATCGGGAGCGCTGCGCATGATGGCAAGCAAAAGACGATCGATTCCTTCTTTGGTGGGAAAAAGTCGTGACTTGCGATGATTTTTCGTTGGGCGCTTTGAAGCCCTCCTCCTGATGGTAAGTCTGGTATTTTTTTTTTCTAAGAGTCCTGCTCTTCCCCCTCCTACAAAGGCATGCATATTGCTGCCGCCAAGTCATGATGAGAAAACAAATATTCACAGACCTGTTCCGAACACACAATGTGGACACTATTTTTGACCAACTGCTGTCTGATGCTTGGCAATCTTCTTTCATCTTCATTTCTAAATCTATCGCTTCGACGGGAGAGTTTGCTAACTGGGTATCAATACAAGACCATCTCGTTCATACACGCCACCGTGCTGGCTCTCGCATCATACATCTGTGCTAGCCTCGTCCCTCCCTGTAAATATCTTGTAGAGACGCCTGCTCATGGCCTGGCCGACCGTGCGATCCGAGTACGCCCCGTCCTTGTTGGCGCTCTTGCGCACCTGCTCCAGTGCCGTTGGCCCCCGCGCCTCGAGCCCGGCCACCAGCTTCGTGACGGTGTCGTACTCGGACGCCACCCCGTAGGCGATGGGCGCCGTCACGCGAACCACTTCCTGCAGCATGCGCACGTATGTGTCGCGCGCGTTGTCGCCGGTCCTCACCTGCCCGCTCTCCATGCAGAAGCGGGCGCCGGCGGTGTCTTGGTCTTTCTGCTTCTTGTAGGGAATGGTTGATATGTTTTGTGTAAATATGGATATCCACTGTGCCGTTTCGAGTGGCGCGGCAGTGTGATGGATGAGCACGTCGTGCTCAACCTGTAGTCGTAGTATGGCATCTTCGACCAGGTCCTCGTCGATAGGCTCGGCCGGTTCGTGAGCAGGCCGTCGTCGTGCGGTGGAAGCCTGGCTGCTCTCCTGCTGGGAGCGCACGCCGGCGGCAAACTGTCGGTTGCGAATGTTGCGATTCTTCCTGGCCCATGCCGTCACGCCCTGCATGAGGTATATGAGCTTCTCGCACGGTAATCGCTGGCGAAGCAAGGCCATGTGCTGGTCCAAGCTATTCTCTACAGCGAGCTGCACCACATGTTCCGCCGTCATGATAACTAGGGCATGCTGTTCTTTCTCGACTCGAAGTGGAGCTGGCACCCATTGGCCGGACTCGTCATCGAAGCGGCTGTTGACCTTGCGCCGCCACCAGACAACATCATGATCCGGGCTGTCGTACTCTTCGTGTTGAACCTCTAATCCATCCAGAAGAGCCTCTAGCTGTACTTTGATGGTCGAATTAAGAGATCGAGGGATATGTACTACCATTTCCTTAGTAGACACCTTTCTATTGCCTTTTGCCTTGTTCACCTCGACAATGGCCGCAGCGACATCTCTCTGTCTCTGACGTTCCTCCTTTTCGTGCTGTCTCTGCTGGCGCTTTTGCTCCTTTTCGAGAATCTTGGCAGCGGTACGCTGTTCGGAAGCGGCAGTCTGTTTCGGCTTGGACTGCTTTGGTGCGCCTGCTCTCGTCTTGCTTGGCGGTATGGTTCTCGCATTTCGCCTCGCAGCAGAGATCAGATGAGCCTGATACGGCCGACTCTGCTGGGATAAATCAAAGCTGTCGATTGTAGGTAGGTCGGCATCGCTCGAGGATGCTCCTATGCTAATGACGGAGGGACTGCGAGACTTGAGAACTCTAGAAATCGAATTGGCTACTTGCGGCGCGGATGAGCAAGGCGCTGAGCTAGAGATGGGATCCCAGGCCACCGCCGTAGTCTTCAACGGCCGTTGCGTGGGTTTAGAGGTTGCGTGCATGGGTTTAGCAATAATTTTCACGGGAGAAGAGCTAGCGAGGGGATCAGACAATGCGTCTCGAGCAACGCGGCCATGAGTTGCCGCTTGAGGGGTTTTGGGGAGCTGCGGTGAAGTGGGAAAAGGGTCTGATGAGAGAGCGACGGATAGGTATGTGGTGGCCTTTGCCTTTGTTGGAGGCTGCGGCGAGCTAGCAAAGGGATCAGAGTCTAGTAGGAAGTCTCTGCGCACAGCAGGCTTTTCTGTCGTTTTTGTGAAGCCAGGTATTCGAGCAGACGGGGAAGCAATGTTGGCGTCGATGTCATGTAGGCGATCCGGCGTGGCTCGTTGTCGTTCTTGCATGTGCAAAGGTTGGATCATGGAGGGAGAAGCAGGAGTAGCGATCGAGTCCTGGTGAGCCTGGTGAGCAACGCCTTCATCGGACAGGCGAGGCCGCTTCTGCTGTGGCTGACTATCGGACACGAAGAGACCATCCGCATCGCTGCTGCAGAAGTCGTCAGAGTAAAACTCGACGTCTGCAAGCCGGGATCGGGCCTTTGTGCGAGTGGCAGAGGCGGCCGGCGCAGCCCGCGGGCCGACATCTCTCGGCGGGCTCGAGGAGATGAGGTCAATCACATCCGGAGCCATGCCTAGGAGAAGGGCTCTGAAGCGGTCATGGCGGGGTCAGACCAAGCTGCCCTGGATGGACTGTGAAGTTGAGATGAGGGGCGGAGGGCTGCGCGTGCCCGCGTCTGGCTGTTCTTTGTACGGAAAGTGTGGTAGCTGGATTTGGCGCGTCCTCACGTGACTTTACAGGGAGCGGTACTACAATGCATTACCGTTGAAACTGCCATATTGGTGTCATATGTGGTTTTTCTTGGATCTGTGAAAAGATCCTTTTCAAGACTCGTCTCTACTTGTTTTCTGCTTAAATCGGCGTGGGTGTAGACCGGATACTGCAATGGTGGAGGTCTCCTAATGTTAAGCCACTGTCCACGTACTTGGTCTGTGGGAAAGCTTTATGACGAGTCCAAGTCGCTAGCTGTGGAAGAGAAAAAAAAACCACCTGGAAGCAATGCGCATTATTTTACAATTCATCGTGGAGGTTCAACCAGCATCTAGTTTATCAGCTTTGACGTGTGGGTGGTGTCGCGAACCCCTTGCACGGCCGTAAGTCTGAGAGTGTAATCTGAAACACGATGCTGGGAGGACAAGAAAAAAGTTTAATATTGTGATTTGCGCAGGAGGGATGCCGAGGGATCTTCATTCGAGCACGGACAAGAATGGGTGGCGGCAGTTGGTGTTGGTGAAAGGGGTTGGCCGACCTGTGACGGCAGATGGAGATTGGCAATCTGTTAGAGGATTCAGGCACATTTGGCGGTGTTGTACAGTGCAGATAGTACTCATGGCCGGGCGGTTTCTCGAGGCAGTCTGCTATAGTACTATGTTTTGTTGTGTGAGGCTACGTATAGCAACATTGGTTTTGATTGCGTGAGAAGAGGTCAACGGTAGCGAGAGGTACGTACCGAGCCGGATTGCTAGACGAGATGAATCTGGAGAGGATTGATCGGGCGTCTGCTACGTTACTGAAAATTCTTTCAGAGCCGACGCCGGAAAAAAAAAAAAAAAGACATGCATGTTGCTGTCCCAGCCATCCAGCGACGCACTCCGCTGGCTCTCAGGTGTCATTTTGCAGGGCTGCAGAGACATGACCAGGACGACGATGCCTGATTGAGCCAATTTCTCACAAGGGCCCGGGCCTAACCCTGGCTGGCTGGCTGGCTGGCTGGCTGGCTGGCTGGCACTTTTGCTTGGCGGCGGTGCACGCGCGCCGCCATGCAAATGCAAGCACGAACCTGTGGGTAGACTGTCATGAAGTGTCGCGTTTTCGAGCACAAGAGAGAACCGTCATTCTCAAAAGAGCTGGTTCCGGCGAATTGGGTAGCACAAGGGGGCCCAGGTGGGCGATGAAGTCGCTGGCGAGATTTGTTGCACGCATCACTGCATACCTACCTTAGTACATGGCATCAAGTACCACACGTTCGTACTTGTGCGCCGGGTGGGCGATTTCAGCATCACTACTATATCTCAACGCGCTCTTGCCAGGCAGCACAATTTTCCTCTATTGCTTATTATTACTACCCCTTTTTGTGCATCCCAGTTTTTATAACCAACTACGTGCCCGCTCTGTGAGGGCGATATATATATATATGGGACGAAACGTGGATGGAGGCAGCCTATTATTGACCGGCATTCTGGTAATAAGGAAGCCCACGGAGGAGGAGTGCGAAAGGGGGTTCGGGTCATGACTTTTTCTGTGCTCAGCCGTGTACTTGTCCTGTGTCAGTCTTGACGCCCGGACCCCCCTGGCCATAGACATGAGGGTGTGTCAGTGCAGCAAGTCACACACATCACGGGTGTGTGGCAGTGGGAAAGGGAAAAGAGAGGATATACCCATCTTGTACAGGATGAGGAAAATGGCTGGAGCAAGAGACGACGGGCATTTGCGGGAGCAGGGATAGGCGAGGCGACCTTTCTCGACAGAGTTAGGTACCGAAGAGGTACCTCTTGTTTCTCCCATCTGTTTCGCCTATTGCCGATGTTTCTTGTAGGGGCCGGAGGCTGGAGGGCCGGCAAAAGCTGCTGAAGACGCTGCAAGAGAGCGGTACAAGCACATGCAGCGGCTTCGAAATGGGAATGGCCAACACGGGGAGCTCAGCTTGGGTTGGCAGTGAGGCAAAAAAAAAAAAAAGGGTCCACAAGCTAGCCATATTGCCATCTTCTAAATAAGAGATGGAACGTGGCATAGAAAATCATCGAAGCGCTGTTTTATTTACAGACAAGACAGATCCGAAAAACAATCTCACAGCAATCTTGTCTCTCTGCCCCTTCCACGTATCGCGATTGTTGTGGCCTTGGATTATAGAACAACTTGAAAAAAAAAAAAAAAAAAGGTCCAAGAGTGAAAAGTGCGGGCAAACACACCATCGACAGGGCTAGCGTGCCAACCTGCAGAACGGCCCCTGTAGGCCCGAGCCAGCACTAAGATTACCAAGAAAAAGAGGGGCGTCTGTGTGGGGGTGGTGTGTGGGTGGAGAATTCCTTTTTTTTTTTTTTAAGCCTTTGCTCTGCTCGGTCATGGTGATGAAAAGGAACACTGCATGCGCTGGCAGCGTCGTAGTAACAGGAACAGAAATTGACATGGTAATGTGACATCATATATAGGCGGTGACGGAATTTGCGTATATAGATGTACAATGCGTGAGACTGGCGAAGCTCTTCGTATCTGAAATTTTCAGCTGTCTTGGGGGGAGGGGGGGAGGTTCTTTGACTCGTCTGTAATGATTGCTTTGTTCTGAGGACGGACGGGCCCTCTGCTTCCTAGCGGGGAGAATGGGGGGAGGGGTGTATAGCGCATCGAACTACTACCAGGTAGGTTGGAAGTAGTCGAGGAAAAAGCTCTGACGGTATTTCATACTTTGGAGTGGGTGAGCCCGCTCCTATATTTTTGGGGTACTCGGGACTGGGGATTGTTTATCATGAGTTGGTGGATGCCATATGTCCTCGCGTTAGTATGGTTGTGCTAAGTGTCGCCGCTGCCGCCCGGACCCCTTTATATCCCAGTGCGCTGGGTACGGAGTCCGGAGTGCCTTGACTAGCACCAGCACCAGCACCAACCAACGGCGCCGCGGTGGCCAGTGTAGCCTGGTGGGATTATCATTGTTGGTAGGTAGTTTCATGATATCTTGCTTCTTTTCTTCCCTTCTTCTCGCATGATAATTGCTTCTTTTTTGCGCTGTAGCGGCGTTCTAGCCCGGCAGTCCTGTCTTCTTGTCTCTCGGCAGCTGCCCTCCCGTACACCCTTGTTTTACTGCCCACAGTCTAATCTTTGGCTTCTGCAACAGCCTTTGACGATTGTTGTTTCTCTCGTCTTCGCGATCATCGAAAACCGTATCGCTTGGCGTTGTACAAGACTGTTAGCCTCAGTATCGCTGCAGCCAGCCTTTTTATTGTTTTTTTTTTTTTTTTTTTTTTTTTTTTTTTATATTTTCTCTTTTATTCTTTTCTGTACTGCGTCTTAGATTTACTCGTTTTAGTTGACCGAATCACAATCGAAAACCGACTACATAGCACAACAAGGGTGGCTGCCCGCTACCCACGAACAATATACCAAGTACCTAGAAGTACTAGTGCTACCTACTATCTACCACCTACTACTAAGGTAGTTTGAAGTACCTAAAATTCGGCTACATGGTACTACCAGACACGCCCTACAGCCCGCAAGCCGCCTGTTAAATTACAAGCGACACGCCCCCTTCAAGGTGCGGATAGCTACTAGTAGTAGCACCTACTACCTAGTAGATAGACAGGCCGGTTCTTCCTTGTTGGCTGTTCCTTGATCACCACGAGCCTCCGAGGTTGAGAAAAGAAAAGAGGAAGAAGAACGAAAGAGAAACAAAAAAAAAAAAAGAAAAAATACTGGACACACCAACTAATTGCCCGGCCTGCCATTGTCTCTTCCGCGACGCCGCTGACTGAGTTTTTGGAAATATCCACCACGACCAGCGACAAACTCCTGCAATTCGACAGCCCCCCCCTGACGGCTTGGGTTCGATATTGGCATTGGTCTCGTCGGCTCTTTGATGCTTCTGCTGCTGCTGCGCTGCTACCGCTTCTTCTTCTACTATCCCTGGAGGAATTGCTAAAATCGCGATTCCGTCGTCGCCGTCGGCCAAACACGACCTCCCTCCTGTCCTGGTCTTCCCTTACCACCCACCCACACGCTACCCTCCACCGCTACGTACCTCTTTGGATTTTTTCTCCCAGATTCTTAGCAGGGCCGACTATTGGCAAGTCTCGACGCCGACTCGCCTGCTCACTCCATTCCTCCAGTATCCTTAGCAAGCACGCTTCGCATGGTAGCTTCAGGCCTGCTTGCCCACTCACCATTTTGCGGCACTCCTCCCCCCCCCTGCTACCGCGTGCGCAGGCCTGCGCAAACGACAAACAGTGCGCGCTACCCGTTTCGCTTTCGCGATCTTGGAAGAGATCCAAGGCAGGCAACCGAGAGGGAAAGTATTCCAATAATTCTTAACACCTATTTACAATATTTCCTTCCTCGTTCCTTTTGAGTTCTCCGGCATTCTTCGACGCCGGGACCATCTGTGTCCCTGCTCGCACAGTCCCTCACAATGGCAAGCACTCCGCCAGCTTCGCCAATCCAGCCGCGACCATCTTCCACCATTGTCCGGCCCTCGAGGAGCAGTAGTCGACTGAGCATGAGCAGCAAGACCGGTATGGGGAGCCGCGCCTCGGACGAGGATGCGCGCACCGCCGTCCGTGTTGGTAAGCATCTTGCCGTCCCCTCGCAACCCGCCATCACCGCCTTTCTGCAAACCGCCATGACTGACCGCAGCATCGCATTGATCAGCTGTTCGAATTCGACCTCCTCTGTCGCCCTCAGATCCCGGCTATGATCTGATTCCACAACGCTTTCAGCGCTCCATGGTCCAGACCTCGTCAGATACAAGTCTCTCCATCGACTCGCCGCAAGGACGCAAGCTCTTCGTCTTCGACCGCGTCTTTGGTCCTGACGTCGAGCAGGATGGCATGTGGGACTATCTTGCCGAATCTGTCAACGCCTTTGCCCAAGGCTACAACGTCTCGCTGCTTGCTTATGGCCAATCCGGCGCCGGAAAGTCGTACACAATGGGCACCTCCGGCCCTCTAGATCAACAGGACGCCAAAATGATGGGTAAGCGACAGCTTCACAATTCCATTGGCTGCCCGGCATGCGCTCAATCTGGCTTTTTTTCCACATGCGCTGACATGCCTCGCAACAACAGGTGTTATTCCACGAGCAGCGACGGCCCTCTTTGAGAAACTCGAGTCTTTATATGGCAAAAATAGTGGCCTCACGGGAGGCTCGCTCCGTGCTGGCCACTCCCTGTCCCAGTTCAAGTCTCCTCGCGGTTACGGACAGCAAAATCTCCTCGGTGATCGTAACTGGTCTCTAAAGGCTACGTATGTCGAAATCTACAACGAACAACTCCGAGACCTGCTCATCCCCGAGGCCACGCCGCAAGGAGAACGCACAAACGTCGCCATCCGCGAGGACACCAAAGGCAACATCATCATAACCGGCCTTCACCAAGTTCAGATCGAAACCGCCGACGATCTGATGAACGCGCTCGCTCTCGGCTCCACCATTCGCCAGACAGATGCAACGGCGATCAATGCCAAGTCGTCCCGCTCTCATGCCGTCTTTTCCCTCAATCTCGTCCAGAAGCGCAGTAAGACACAGACTAGCACCGCCGACAAGCGCTTTTCTGTCCCCATTGAGGCCATGACTGGCCAGGAGGTCTCCATCACGACCGACAGCAAACTGCATTTCGTCGATCTTGCTGGCAGCGAGAGACTCAAGAACACCGGAGCTCAGGGCGAGAGAGCCAAAGAGGGAATATCCATCAATGCTGGGCTGGCCTCGCTCGGCAAGGTCATCAGCCAGCTTTCCTCCCGCCAGAGCGGCTCTCACGTCTCCTATCGTGATTCAAAGCTGACCCGCCTTCTGCAAGACTCGCTTGGCGGAAATGCCATTACCTACATGATTGCCTGTGTCACCCCGGCCGAGTTCCATCTCAGCGAGACGCTCAATACCGTCCAATACGCCCAGCGAGCGCGCGCGATTCAGTCGAAACCTCGCATCCAGCAAGTCGAAGAGGGTGACAAACAGGCTCTCATAGATCGCCTCAAGGCAGAGGTCGCTTTCCTCCGCGAGCAGATTCGCAGCTCCCAAAATGGCGACTCCAGCGCCAGAAGCTCCGCCCCCGGAACCAGTGAGCGGTCCGAGCGCGACAAGGAGCGCGAGACGGAGATGCAGAACCAGCTCCTCGACATGCAAGAGAACTACAACGCCCTCAGCCAGCGCCATGCCCGCCTCATTGCCGAGATGGCCAGGGCAGGCGACGATGACTCCGCGATGGACCGGGCCGATTCAGACTCTGCTCAAGTTAACAGCGCCACTGACAGACTGAACCGCTCCAACTCCTTTGCCCAGGCTGTCGAGCAAGTTGTTCTCGAGTATGAAAAGACGATCGAGTCGCTCGAGCAGTCCCTCTCCAGCACGCGAAGCACTCTCTCCACCACGGAAACGTCTCTGCTCGAAAAAGAGACCAAGTGTGCCTACGTCGAGACCATCAACACGCAGCTGCAGGCGCGCGTTCAGAAGCTCATGGACCGCGAGGCCAACACCGAGTCCTACCTGCACGACCTCGAGTCCAAGCTTGACGGCCACAGCACTGGCGACGAGAAGAACGCCTCTATCATTACTGAGCTCCGCAAGGAAATATCTCGCGCACGCGAGAACGAGGCATCCTGCGAGGACTACATCTCGACGCTCGAAGAGCGCCTCGCCGAGGCAGATCAGGATGGCGAGCTGATGCAACGAGAGATTGATCGTCTAGAACAAGTCATTGAGCGCCAGCGCAGCCTCGGGAAGCTCGACTCTCTCTTGCATGAGCTCGATCACGTCCAGGAGACGAATCACGCCGAAACGAATGGAAACCACGAGTCCGTTCGACGAGGTGCAGCGGATCATTCCAGAAAGCTCTCGCATATTCGTACGCAGAGTCAAATTAATGAGACGATCCACGAAGATGACGAAGATGCCGACGTGGATGGGGCAGAGTCCCACGCTAGCACCGTCAAGGAGGAGAGCCCGTTGGATGCCATGGAGGATGCTAGCGACGGGTTCATGACACCCGACACCTCTGAGGGTCCCATCGCCCTTCAGCCACCACAAAGTCCTGCGCAGAGCAAATATGTCGCTGACAAGCTCGAGAATGTGACTCAGGAGCTCGTCGATCTTCGGGTCGAGCACGAGTCCACCGTCAACGACTATGACGCTCTCCAGGTCAAGTACGAGGAGGCCATGCGAAAAGTGGCTGCTTTGCAAGATGCCGTCGACGAGGCTCGCCATGTCAGCAACGCCCGCGATTCTGTCGCTTCGGAGGCATCACTGAGCCGACAGCCGAACTCGTTCCGTTCGTCTGGCGAGTCGCAGCTGGCTAAGCAGGGCCCTCGCTCCTCCACCTCTCGCTCTCTCTCATCGGAGCTCTCGTCCGCGTTAGAATCCGCGGACACCGCCAACACCTCGGCACACGGCGACGCAATCGAGGACGACGATGGCGCTACGACCAAGCCTGATGCCTCTAGCGACGACATGACGCAGGCGTCCGACGTGACCGCGGAGCTGAACATGGAGCTGGAACGTCTCAAGCAGCTCGCTAGCGAGAGGGAGGAGGCGGCCAAGGAGCTGGCGGCCAAGTACGCGCAGCTGCAGTCCACCCACAGCGAGACGCTCGACTCCGTCGAGGAGCTCAAGACGAACCTTTCCAGAGCACGGGCCTCGGAGGCCACACCTCCCCGCAACGCCAATGCTGTGATTCGCCGCAAGTCCAGCCAGAACCTCCTCATCATCGACCGCGCTCACCGTTCGTTTGCGTCCCTGCGAAACATTGCCAGCGAAAACTTTGAGATGAAGCCGGAGGTGATGCAGAACTTCGAGCTCAATCTGAACGCCGCCATGCACGAGCTCCACACCCGCAGTGAGCGCATCCAGGAGCTCGAGGCTTCCGTCGCGTCGACAAAGAAGGAAATGGAGACTAAGATGACCATCATCTCTGGCCTGACCCGTGAGCGCACAAGCTTGAAGGCCAGCCCCATGGACATGTCCATGGTTGCGACCCTGCGACAGAAGCTGGAGCAGAACGAGAAGCAGCTGGCCGATATGGGAGAAGCCCACCGACAGCGGGAACAGTCCTTGCTGACTGATATGGAGCAGCTGCGCAGCGATTTCCAGAAGACGGCGTCGGAGCACAAGGGCGGACAGGACGCCACCGCCGACAAGGACAAGGAGATTACCGCCCTCCAATCTGACTTGACCGCGTGGGAGACAAAGCACGCCGATGCGCTGACTAGCATGAAGTCTGCCGAGGCCGATCTTCGCAGCACTGTGGAACGTCTCGAGGCCGAGCTCGCCACCGCCAATGCCGATATTGAAAAGGCGAGAGCAGCTTCCGCGACCGATTCGGAAGCCGTTGCCAACACTGAGCGGAAGCACCAGGATCTGGTCAGCTTCCTTCGCAGCGAGATTGATGAGTATAAGAACCTTATTCATGGCAACGCTGCCAAGGTCGACGAGCTTGAGCGCGCACACTCGGTGACGCGGTCCGAGCTCGAGGCCATGTTCACCTCCCACAGCGAGGCCGCTTCTCTGGCCAAGCAGCACGAAGAGCTGGTGGCAGAGCTACAGGCGCAGATCGCGACTTTCGAGGGCGCGGCCAAGTCGCACCAGGATGCTCTGGGCCAGCTGTCAGCGGCTCACGCCAAGGAGCTGGATGAGATGAAGACCAAGGAGCAGAGCGGCTACGAAGAACAAATGGAGGTTCTTTTGGCTGAGCACCATGAGACGACACGGAAGCTCGAGGCCGAGGCGAGTGACGCTCGCGATGACCTGATGAAGGTCGCCACCCAGGTGGCGTCTGCCCTCGGCCTCGAGGTCAGCATCGAGAAGCTTACCGAGCGTATCGATGGGCTGGTGCATGACCAGAAGCTGCTGCAGGTCGAGCAGAGCAAGGCGGGCGAGATGCAACAGCATGTCGTTGAGCTTACGACGATCAACGAGACCATCATGAAGGACCTGGAGGATGTCAAAGCGAAGCTGGCCGAGCTGCTGGCCGGGCCCGCCGGCAGGGCGACGGGTGCCGCTGCACCTGCTTCTGTCAAGGACCAGATCGTCGCCGTGCGTGGCAAGATGGACGAGCTTGAGGCCAAGAACATGAAGCACAGCCGACTGGTCGAGGAGCTGGAGGAGCAGCTGCAGAACAACTTTGACGAGGCGCAGATGACGAACAAACGCCTCAGCTCCATGCAGACAGAACGGGCAGCACAGCTGGAGGAGGCCAATGCCGCCAGGGCAAAGCTGCAGGCCGAGCTGGAGACGCTGCGCGTCGAGTACAACTCGCTGCAGACCAAGTTCAACGAGAGCGAGGCCAACGACGAGGTGCGCCGCTCGGACTCGGGCGCGACCGTCCGCAAAGCCGCCTCGCACGGCTCCCTACCGTCACCACCACCGGCGATTCCCCTGCCACCCCTGCCGAGCTCCGCCGCGTCGTCGATCAATGGTGTGGCGCCGTCCTCGCCCACGAGCGGCGGCCGGCCACTCAGCAAGGACAATGTCAACATTTCTCAGGTCACGGAGGACCAAGAAGCCCGCATTCGCACCATCGAAAAGCATCTTTACGCCGAACGCCAGCTGACGCAGACGCTCGAGGAGGCCCTGAGCGATCTCGAGAAGCAGTCGAAAAAGGTCAAGACGGACTGCGACGCGTGGAGGAAGCGGGCGTCGGACCTGGAGACGGAGGTCAAGGAACTCAAGGAGCGCCCGACAGAAATGTCACAAGAACACCGGTGGAGCATGCAGATTGTGGAAGAGGAGCGCAAGAAGCGACAGAAAGCAGAGAGTGCCACGAAAGCACTGGAGGACAGGATGAACGCGATCAAGAAGGGCAAGAAGAAGAAGGGGAGCTTGAATTGCTTCTAGAGGGGGCTAAGTTATGCCTGGCAGATATTCCGGCGGGACTCGAAAGGCGCGCCGGAAGAGGAAGAAGAAGAAGAAGAAGAAGAAGAAGAGCAGACGACGCCGACGTCGGCCTGATTCTTTTTTGGATTTCATCTTTTGAACGTTTGGACCATGTTGGGTCAACGTCAACATGGGGGACTGGTATTGCTCCATCAGCGTCGCGAGTCGAACTTCCCCTTTCATTTTGGACTCCCAAAGCACGCACGACTGTCGTTTTTGTTTTTCCTTTTTCCTTTCTTATATCCCATGTTAGCGTTGCAGTGATGACGAAACGGACCTGTTATATATATATGTACATGGAAGCACGGGGCTGATCCATGCATGTGGTTCAGAGCTCGAGGTATACTTGATATTCGGAGAGGTTCTTTTCATAAAATAGTGTCAGCGCTTTAGGCTGGGCTTGAGCGACTGCTCACTGAGTGTTGGTTGACTCTTTCCTATTGTCTGGCGAACAATTCTCTTGTTGCCCATTTTTTTTGTTCTCACGTATCTGGTCATTCTTTAATGGCTGCTTCAGCAATCATTGCTCGGAGTTTTTGGTGAACCGGCAGGAGGTGTTTTTTTTTTTCCTTTTCTTCTCTTCTTCTTCACTATTGTTGTGGGATTGACTGATGTGATAGTTGACTTGTAGAGTTTTACATTTCTGTTTTCTGGTTTGAATATATATACCGTTTTCCCCGCTTTGATTGTGCCTTATTTCCGGCAAAGTGACATTTAAAAAAGAATCTGCCATCATCATCCATATGTAAACTTGCATCAGCCATTCACTGTTCCTCCTCCTCGGCGTCATCCTCCGACGGCAGCGCATCCGGGAACCAACCGTAGACGCTCAGATCGACGCTCATCTCGCCCAGCCCCCCGGGGCTCTGCTGGACCTCGACGCCCTCGGCGCGGAGCATGTCGGCCTGGCGGGCGGCGGCCTCGGGATGCGCCCCGCGCGGGGAGATGCCGCCCCTCGCGTTGACGACGCGCTGCCACGGCACCGACGCCGAAGTCCAACGCCCGTCGGCGCCGGAGGCGGGCAGGTGCTTGAGGCAGACGCCGACCTGACGAGGGCGCTGGGCTGGAGTGGTGTTGTCCGTCAGCAAGGCGGGTTAAGAGGGGAGAAGGGGGTGGCGTACGGGTGCCGATGAGGTGGGCGATGTGGCCGTAGCTGGTGACGCGGCCCGGGGGGATCTCGGAAACGGCGGAGTAGACGGCGTGGAAGAAGGCGGTTGCTTCGTCGGTGCGTGGTGGCATGGTGAGAGGATGAGGGGGGGATGGGGGAGGGGGTGGGAGGGAGATGACTAGTTTTGGTTGGGGATTGTGGTGGTGACGAGCTAGCATGTTGGGCTGCTTTTGGGGGTTTGGCTCGTGATGGGAGCGTTGTGGGATTGAAGGGAGGATGACTATGTAGAATTAGGAGCAAGACTAGAGTAATAGCGATGGAAATAAAATATGCAGCGTCTTGCCAGGTCGCGGGACTGGTCACTGGTTAAACATTCGTTCTGAATTGCCTGTGCCACTAGTTGCTCGACGAAGCAAAGCTAGAAAAGTTACGTGGGTTGTTAGCGCCCGCGTCTTCTCGAGATGTTTTAGGACTTTGCAACGGCTCGATATAGAGAGATGAGGCGCAATTAGATACGCATATGTAAGTCCTGGGCATATGTAAGTCCTGGTTGCTGTGTCCGATTCATCGCGGCTCGTCGTGTCTGGGTGGCTTTGTTGGTTATTATCAAGTAGATAAGGGGGTGTAGGGCTGTAGGCTGAAACTTTTAAAATAGCTTATTTTATTATTTAAACTCCTAAAAAAAAACCATTTTCATATAGCAATTGCCTCTATAAATTGGTTATTTTTTTTAGAATTATATTTTTTTTTAAATATATCTTAATCTAATTTTACTTAACAATATTAACTTTAAATAAAAATAGTTTAATATAAAAATAAACTTACTAGTTTTACTTTATTATAAAATATTAATATTTTTTACTTTATAGAATATAAATTATTAATAACTTTAATTAACTTAAAAACACCTAGACAGAGCAAACGGCACTTATAGAACAGCCAGCTCTTTTAGTCATTGACTCCTATAGCAGTCCTTTACCGAGATCGATTGGCAGATGATTAAGATTGGCGTTGATAGATAAAAGTTGTATACAAACTCACAAGATCATTCTCGGGCTAGAATCTTTGGCGACTAGAAACGATTGAGCTTGATGAGATTCTCTGTACCGAAGACGTAAACTGCTGCCTGTGTGTGACTCGGGAAGTATTTTAGCCGCCTCAATCTCGGCGTTGCCGTTCTGTGCATTGTTTATGTGTGGGCGAGGCGGCGGCTGACAGCCTTATCGCCCGCAAGGCGGATCACTTGTACACTCTGAGTGCCTGACTTGTTTTGCTTCGATTTTAAATGTAGATTTGAAAGATTGATGAATCCATTGTTGTTGGGGTCTAGATGTGTGTATATGACAAGTTGAGCAGGGGCCAAGCAAGGACAGATGAGAACAGCTTCCGGAAGCCATGAGACACTTGGTAACTGCGATACGCCTCATAAGCAAAAGAGTTTTTAACCCGGATCAAGAGCGGGACATGTGTGCAGAAAAGACTTGGTAGTCACCTGTATGACGTCGATTCTTTGTAGCGGCGAGTATACGCCTCGCCGAACTGCTCAATCGTGGATATGTGAGGCTTCTGAACAGGCAAGGACCACTGGTATTCTTTCTCAGCGGTACATCCCGGTTGGTGGTATAAACCCTTCGCTTAGTGTTACTTGCTGGTCGATGAGTTGTCCTTTGGTTCTGAATGTTTTTGATTAGGGGGGGGGGGGGGTTTGTCGTTTGATGCTCGGTTCCGACAATCTTCGTCAGTTAACCGACACGTTGTGTTCTCAAAGACATTGACCACTATCCTCGCTCCTTTTAGTCTGGAGACCTAATCCAGAATAGCCATGTAAAGCCATGTCAATCGCTATGAAATGTGTATAATATATACAACTGGCTCGCATTTCCGACTTCTCTTTTCAATTTTGATGAGTTGCTCCAATTTGGCCCGTCGCACCACAAGCCTACGCTATCTTGATGATGGCCAGTTTTCCTGCCATAGAGCCGAGCGCTATTGCAGATTCCGACAAAGCATAGTGGACCGCTCGGAAATCAGGCGGAAGCCAAAGAACTTTCTTTCCATTCCATATAATCCAGCAGTCTTTACGGAAATAAATTGTGACATGCTCCCCACAGATCTTAGCAGGCGTGAGAGCGGTGTCTGCGGCCGCGTCAATCGGGACGCAGCCAGCTTCAGTAAGAAGATGCGAACAATCTTGGCTAAAGATAGCACCATGGGTACGCACGTGTAAAGTCCGTATGCAGCTCCAGCTCTCAGTGCTCCAAACCTCGACGACCGAGTCGCCTGGAGCACTTATTGCCATGAGCTTGGAGCCTCGCGAAAATGCCATCACACAGTAATCATACCAGAAATGTAATTCTTTCACGCATTTCCATCTGTTCGAGACATGTTCCCAGACTTTCAGGTTACCACGGTACGCCGTCACAAATCTGCAATCGGGCGAGAAGGCTATCGTCGGATAATATGACCCTCTTGCGTAATTTTCATCATCGCATCGAAAATTCTCAACCTGATCCCAGCTCTCCGAGTTTTTGCACCAGAACACTATATGCCCGTCGAAGAAGCTCGCGGCTACCCAAGACGCATCGGGGGAAAATGACAAGGTCCCCACAGGCGAGTTCCGTCTTGTTAACGTATGCACACACGTCATCGATTCCCCCTCGATAACCCAAATTTGCACTGTACCGTTGCATAAGCCTGACGCGGCCAGTCTTAAGTTGCTGGATAACGCGACATGGCTGATAGCTTTGTTATGACCTTGTGTAGTCTGTGTGCTTCGACCTGCAGACGCATCTATTTTCCAGACCTGCATATAATCGCGTATGTGGCTCAACACCAATAACGCCGAACCACTGGAAATTCTGAGGCCTTTTATCGAGACGCTATTGACTGGAAAAGTCTGCACACACTCGCCTGTATCGGTCTGCCAAATGAACAAGGTTGCGTGGTCAATGCCTGCTGCCATTGTCGAATCATGCGACAGCGCTGCTCGGGAAATAAATTCATCATTTTTCAGTGTTTGAAACACCTCCCAATCCCCGCGTACGTTTATGTGACAAAAAAACAATCCGTTCTTCACCCGTGAGGGGAGGCTTGTCAAGCAAACAATTTTTGAGTCGGGCGAAAAGGCTATTGCCTTGATGTGCTGGTCATGCGGGCCATCTACCGTTTTTGCGAGCTTCCATCGGCCACCAATACATTGCCAATTACGTACCGAGTGATCCAAATGAAGTGAGGCGAGTAGCACCGAGTCATGCGAGAAGATGAGTGAACGCACTGACGAACCACCCACGTCAAGTATTTGTGAGCAACCACCCGTTGCAATGCACCACACTCGAAGTGTGGTATCAGTCGAAGTTGTTGCTATAAGAGACGAGTCATGCGAAAACGCCAGCGATGTAATTGGCTGTGTGTGACCGCACAGCTTCTGCAAGAGATCGCCCGTATCAACGGACCAGATTCGTACCGTGCCGTTGACGTGGCCCACTGCAAGACTCGCAGAGTCGTCAGAAAAGCTGATTTGAGTTTTGTGCCCGCTATGATATTCAAGATTGTCAACCAAACGCAAAGGCTGGCCAGTGCTGACACGCCAAATGCATATCTTATCGAGGTCCGCACTTGCTAAATACGTGGAGTCCCGGGAGAGGCACACGTTTTGAATAGACAGCTCACTATCAAAACGTTGTAGGCAGCTATTCCAGTCATTGTCAAGCTGCGCCGTAATCAGAAGTCCATTGTTGTCAGCTTCGAACGTTTTCCGAATTAAGCTATTCCTGGGAGCAAAAATCAGAAGCGAAGAATATAACTGAATTGGCGACGAGTCGATTGCACGAATGTAGGCATGTGCAAACTTGTTGGCATCGGCTAGAAAAGATGCAGCCTCAGCATTTTGTTCAGGCTCAAGCATTGTCAGCAGTGCATCATTTAGTACTCAGGTATGACACGATCTGGTCCTACCTTGATACGAGACTGCATTGCCTCTATGAGGTTGATGCCCTCATAGGCTTGTCCCATCAGCGATAATGCTTCCAACCAATGCAGGAAATGCTTCCTGAGGAACGGTAGGACTTCCGCGCCATCGGCCATTGCCTCTCGGAAGTGCCGAACCCAGAAGACGCAAGAGTATCGAACATGTGCGAGTGGATCCTCGTCAGGGACTTTCAGTTTTTCGCTTGTTTTGTCAAAGCCACACTCGAGATTGTACATGTTTCGCTTCAGCCGTGCTGACATGCCCTCTATCGAGTGTCGGTAGATGTCGGCATGGCCCTGGCTGATTCCACCGCTTTGAAGCTTGGACTTGAAATTCTTCCTCAAATAATCCTCTACAGACTTGTGCAGCAGATACACAGTCTCATTTTCCACTACCAGAAGGGAGCCACACTTTTCAACCACGTACTGAGGTTCAATCTTGGATGGTAGCCCAGCAACTGCGCCAAGTTCGAGGAGACTGAGTGGTCGAAAGGCGATAGTGACTGCGATGAGGACGTTCTTGCATTCTTCGCATTCTTCGGCGTTTGAATCGGGCCCCGGCTCGATTTTTCCTATCAACTCGCCGTAGACCGCCTCCAATCCACGGGGAAAGTTTTTGATCGTGGTCTTAGCCCGCTCACCATGCAGATAAATGCCATTGGTCTTCACATCAAGTTCTTTGAATGCGAGAGCGACCCAAAGAAAAATAGAGCCAGCTTTTTCACAAAGTTCTCTCTTTATATATTCAAGGATCTCCTCTGTATAGCCCTTTCTTGACCGCAGCTTAGAGACTTTATAGTCGATGTATGTGTTGACTGGATCTCTCAAGCATTCGGTATCTAAGGCGACCATTGCTTTATTAACATGGTCACTGAAAAAGATATCCGGTCGGCTGGAGACAACCCATTTTATCTTGTCTGAAGCACTGATGGATTCGGTTATGAGGTTGCTGAGTTCATCGGCCCCCTCATTGCATTCATCGAGCGCGTCAAGGATAAAGTATACTGGCGACAGACAGGGGTCTTTTAGTATGTTCTTAAAGACACCAGACAAAGTAAAGAATGCTCCTTCGTTGTTGAACAGGGATTTTCCGGCAGAAAGAAAGACTGGCAGCAGATGATGCATCAAATTCCTCTGTTGTAGTAGAAGCAACCACAACAGGGTTCGAAGGGCAGTGGTAGCGCTTCTTAACGACTGGTTGTCTGCCTGGAAGAAAAAGTATGCAACGGACTGTGCATTGATCAAACGCTGGCTCAGAAACTCGCGGATGATGCCCATTGTAAGCATAGTCTTGCCGGTTCCAGGTGCTCCTTTAATCCACATCATCCGGCATGGCGGCGTGTTCGAACTATCACTCCAGTTTGTGAGAGCATGATAGTCATCCTTTTTGAGAATCCACTCATAGACCTCTTCTATGAAAGGTTCTTTCTTCTTTTCAAGCATGCCCTCCAAGTCTGCCTTGAGATCCGCTAGAAAGAGAGCACGAAGGCAATCCTGCTCCTCTTTCTTCTTCTCCGACTTCTTCTGGGCCTCGATATAATCACCCATGGTTTTACACATAATTTCAATCAATCTTATTTCCTGTTGGCGGTTTTCATCTGAGCGTTTGCGTAATTCGCTGGCGTGGACCTTGTCGTAAATTTTCCAGTCAGCTAAAAGGGCGTCTTCCGCATCTGTGACGGACTTCAGCTCGACCTTCCAGTCTTCACAGACAATCACATCACGAAAAAATTCCTTCAGTTGATTGCGGTAGCATGAGCAGACGCTTTTCATCTGATATAGAAGAAGAGCCTTGTAAAGTTCGATGGCCCGCCCTTCTAATCGGGGCATGATTGATTCAGAAGTCTTGTCGACGCCGTCTTGCTTGAGAAGAGATTCACTCAAGCTGCAATACCAATCTATCCTGTTAACGACCTTAACCATGCCGGAAAGCAGGTCTTGTGAAGCGGTCAAAGGGTTCAAGAGTATCTGCGACAAGATCAATATACTGTCCTTGGAAGAAACCAGCATTCACTAACCTGAAGTCCGATACAGACGCCGGCCCACGGAAGTGCAGCTTGCGGGACGCTGCTGAGGGCCAGACTGATGACGTCTTTGAAGGACAAGATGACCTCTGCACCGGCACCGACTCTACCCTTGATATTAGAGTGATTGGAGATCTTATCTATTCCTGCCTCAACTAGCGTTTTCATGTAGATCTGTCGGCTTTCGTGGTCATTGGATTTGATGACTTCCTGAGCGTTCGACGTGGTGCCGTTAGCGACGGCGGGGTATTGACCCTCCAGGAGCTTTAAATATGACTTGACAAGGCCTTTGGTACTGTCTTCAGCCTGAAGTTGATCAAAAGCGGCATTCCAAAGTTTTTGGGATTTGGACATGCTTGTCGCAACATTGGCCTGTTCTGGTGCGAGGTCATTTCCAGATTGGCTCGTGGCCGATTGTGATAGGCAGAAGCTCACAGCGAAGTTCCGCCGATTGGGAGTGAAAACATTTGAGACTTGAATTAAAGTAGCAGTCATGGGCCGAGAGCTCATTACAAACTGTCAAATACAGGCCCTCAAATTCTCCATTTCAACTATCATTAGAATGTTGTAGACGGAGAAAGGATCGATAGGCGGACTTCCGCACAAGATGATGGCGTCACCAGCTATTTCCATCAGTACTTTCCAGCGACGACCGATACAGCGGATCTTGAATAGAAGACCACGCGTGCTGCTACCTGAATGATTTGGCGACGGCAAATCAACCTCGCAAACCTCTTCTTCAAATTCCAGCTGTGCCCGCAAGGTTGAACTCCGAGTCTCGCGCATATTTGTGTACATGCGTACTGAATCTTGGCGTGTGCCCAGTTTGAAGAGGACGTACAGCTCAAAGTTGAGAACTCTTTCGGTCAAGTCCACAATCTGACCAAGACCCATACTGTCGGAGAGTCAACTTTCATACACTGGTCATATACTGTGTTTAAGGCTTTTCTTACCTTTATTCTCTGAATCCGACATCCTAAACAGGCTTGACCCTTTCCCAGTCACGATATCGCTGGTAGTATGTGCATTGGAGGCGACGCGTGCAGAGAAGCATCCGTTGCTGTACGTTTTGCGTAGACTTGGCTTACTGCTTCAAATTGATCAAAAAGATTGTTCGGAAAGAAATTTGTCAAAGGCTGAAGCAAGTGTTATTTGAGTAAAAAACTCTTGGCGGTGTCTTAGTGTAGGATGGTGGCCAAGATATGAGCTCTTGAGGACCGATATTGAGAAGATCTGTCTGCTCTATGGCAGCATTAGTATGTTTCCTTGTAAACGACTTCTTGAGGAGGAAAAGACGAAGAGATAAACCTTTTATAACATTCGCACCGCTGAAAATCTGAATTATGTGTTGAGTATCTGTCCTTGGACCAGAGGCGTGGTGTATAAGCCGTTGGTGGGTGACAGAGATTGCCCGGGAAATGCATGCTGGACATTGATGGGGTTGTGGTCGATCTCCGTCTGCTCCCATAAAGCCGAGGCCTCCTCGTCTATAACTTGGTCAAGTCAAAAACTGAGTCCCTCATCGAGCGGCACACTCGAATTTGGATCCGTCTCAGTAAATGGTGGAGGGGGGCATTTGCAGTCGTACAGTACTCGGCACGACAGGCGTAGCATCCCAGGCCATAGGCCCCGCAACATTGGGGTCATAGGTGATCTGGGTGTCGAATAACACTGAGATGTCCATGTGGAAGATGAAGTTAATGATGATGCCTCTGAATCTCAACAACCTGTGCAGAGGTCGCACTCGGGTGCTCTTTATACCCTTCAGCCCTCCAAGTACACAACAGGCGTCTAAGACAGGAGCAGGCTCGTAGCACCAATCAAGTGTGCGTGCGAAAAGCAGCGTCTTTTCCTGCTCCGCTGGCAGGGCTTCTTGTCGGTTCTATCGAATCCAGACGATGTGCGGTTTTTAACCGCCGTCTCTCTACACGACACGAAGACCAATCAACGTTGCGGGCGGTTTTTGGAGATTTACTAATTCTATATATACCAAAGTATGGAAAGACCGAGTACATACGGCCATAGGCAATAGAGAACACCGCGTCCCGTTTGCTCCGCATAAGTTAAGCTATTGACCGGCAGATTAGTAGTTGGGTCGGTGACGACCAGCGAACACCGGCTGTTGTATGTTTCTTTTTAGTTCCCAATCTAAGGTTTCTTTTTTATTATTATTTTTTGGGTTGCTTCCGAATGTCGTAGATGGACTCATCAGCTCATCGGCAAATTCGAGCTGAAGGAGACGATGACCTGTCTGAGGTCATGTTGTTTCGATCTAAATCACTACTGATATATACTACGACGGGGCGTGCTGTTTAGTTTTAAGTGACGTTCTTGGCACACACGAGATGAGTATTTGTCGCTGATGTGGGTATGATGGCCTTCACAATAAAGGGTGCAGAGTAGTCGCTTTAGAGTAATCTCCGGACTACAAGAACTACGTCTTACACGGAACACACGGAGGCATGCGCACGTTGGTTGCATTAGTGACTGTAATCTCTGGAAGTAAAGATCTCTGCAACCTCTCCCATAGCAAGCCTCATTTCTGCTTGACATCGGGAAGCTCGCCATCCCTTGAAAGCGGCGCCGTGGCGATCCCTTCGCTGATGCTCATGCGAGGAAGCGTCCTTGCCAGGCGGGGGGGATCCCAGACCGACTTTGACTGCTGGAAAATCTGGTCAATCTCCTCCAGAGAGCGGCCGTTTGTCTCGGGGAAGAAGAAAAACACAATGGGAATGATGGAGGCATTGAGCACGGCAAAGATGATGTAATAGCGGTACGAGATGGTGTTGAACCCCACGGGCGTCACCTCGGCGAGCAGGAAGTTAAAGGTCCACACGGCGGCCGTGGCGACGGCGCTGATGGCGGCGCGCAGCTGCAGCGGCGCGACCTCGGTGGCGTAGAGGTAGGTCAGGCCCGAGAAGCCGAGGGTGTAGATGAACTGGAAGCCGAAGAGGGCGACGACGGCGACGACGAGGGCGGCGGTGTCGCCCGTGGCCGAGGTGGTGCCGGCCAGCACGGCCATGGCGACGCACATGCCCGCCGCACTCGTCAGCATCAGCGGACGGCGCCCCAGGCGGTCGATGGTGAAGAAGGCGAGGTAGCCGCCCAGTGGCTGCGTGAGGGCCATGGAGGCGGCGAGGATTCGCGACCGAGTCGGACTCAGCCCCAGGTACTGCTCGAAGATGGTGGTGGCGTACATGGAGATGAGGTTGATGCCGCACATCTGCTGGAAGGTCTGGCCGCCGGCCGCGAGCACGGTGCGGTGCAGCAGGCGCTGCTCGCCCATGGTCAGCATGGCGCGCCACGACAGCGAGCCGCAGACCGAGAGCGACTGCTGGATGTCGCGGATCTCCCTGTCTATGCGGTCGTCAACCTCCTCGTCACCGCCGCCGCTACCAGCGTCGCCGAGCACGGCGAGGACCTCCTGCGCCTCCCGCAGCCGCCCCTGCTTGACAAGCCAGCGCGGCGACTCGGGCAGCGCCGATACGAAGCCGGCGACGAGCAGCAGCAGGACGACCTGCAGGGCCAGCGGGAAGCGCCAGGCGACGGAGCTACCGGCGGGCGCGAAGAAGAAGCCGAAGTCGATCCAGAGTGCGGCCGCGACGCCGACGCCGATGAAAATGCCGTCCATGACGACGTGCGCGCCGCGCTTGCTGGCGCGCGCCATCTCGGCCTGCCAGACGGGCACGGTGGCGAGGTAGCCCCCCGTGCCGAGGCCGAGGACGAGCCGCGCGACGATGAGCTGCGCGAGGTGGAAGGCGGAAGCCATCAGGACGGCGCCAAGGATGGCGACGAGGGCGGCGAGCTGGATGACGCGGCGGCGGCCGAGGCGGTCGCCGAGGAATATGCAAGAGAGAGAGCCGAATATGCCGCCAACGGTGAAGAGGGCGACGACAGTGCCTAAGGGGGGGAGTTTGTGTCAGTGAGGAGATTCTGAGGAAAGGTAAGGAGAGTAGGTACCCTGAATGGTGGCATTGTGGGACTGCTGCGCGCCGGTGGTGTGGATGGTGTCAAGAAGGGGGAACATGCGGACAAAGGAGGAGAGCGTGAGGAGACCGCCGGCGACGCTGAGGTTGTACCCGTAGCAGGTGAAGGCGGGACAGACGACGAGCCAGATGATGGCGCGGGTGAGCGCCGCGCCGCGCAGGCCGAGATATGGCGCCATGGCTTGCTGCTGCTGCTGCTTCTACTGCTGCTGCGTTGCTCTTTCTGATGATGCAATTATGCGGGCGAATTAAGGAATATGCGTTGAAGATGGAGGGGGCATATCTGGGGTGTTTCGATGTATTATAATAAATCCGGGGTAATATACATTCTTCATATGCAAGTCGCAAAGAGAGGACAGGCTGCCAAGATGACAAGATCTACCGTGGAACATGATAATAAAAATAAAAATAATAAGATGTTTTCCTACGTTATGCCGCCCTCGATCGGGGTTAACTTGGTATTATTACCCGTCGGGGAGGGGGCGCGGCCATCGGCGCTCGCCGGGCCAGGGACGGCACAGGGCTAGAAGATATGAACAAGTTTGTCCCATAGATAAGGGGGCACGCTGAAGGAAGGAGAATTGATAAAAAGTAGAAAAGAGGAAGAGGCCGTGCGCCGATAAGCTAACATTGCGGGTTTTGGGGGATGTGGCCGTTCGATAGGGACAAGGTTTCCCCGCGTCGATGGGAAACTGGTTCTTGCTTTGATATGCAAGGGGGGGGGTTTCATGGTAGTGTGGCGTGTGTCTTTTTTTTTCTCGTAGAGTGCGACGCTGGGGAGCTGGGTCTTTCTCGTCATGATGGTAGGATGAGGTATATCTTGCTGGGATGTGACGCATTCGCTGTCAGCGCGGTTGGATATCACTGTATAGCCGTGTCTTCTAATGAGCCATGCCATCCAATGATCATCATTATACATGACGGAATCAGTATTTGTCAATTGATTACATATATACCCATAATTATAGACAGCAGCTCCCATATCATGCCACACCCCCTCTCCCCCCCGATCTACAGGATATCTTCCGGCTTCACCGTCACCCAGTTTTTGTCCGCCGTCACCGGCAGGCCCTCCTTTGCCTGCGTCGCCGCGAAATCCGTCTTCATCTGGTCAATCTGCTTCTGGTACTTGTCCTTGCGGTTGATCCACAGGTGGACGCCGCCGCGCCCGACGTCCACGCCGTGGAACTGCATGGGCCCGTCGCTGTCCGGCGTGTCGCCGCCCACCAGCACGGGGCGCTTCCACATGTCAATGTACGACAGGATGGCCGCCCACTTGCCCGTCTTCCACGTCGCCGGCGTCCACAGGAATGGCGTCATGACCAGGTCCAGGTTGGCCCGCTCGTCGTAGCTGCCGTCGGCGATCTGCTTGCGCGCCGACGTGAGCGTCCTGCCCGTGTCGTTGCGCAGCGCCGTCGTCACGCCGATGACGTTCTCCGGCTTCACGTTGTACCCGTAGCGCGGGTCCGACGCCACCATGCGCACCAGCTCCTCCGACGCCGCGCTCACCACGTACACCTCGATCCCGTTGGCCATGAGCCGGTTGTACAGCTCCACCTGCCCGCGGAACACCCGCGGCGGCTGCACGTCCACGTCCACCCGCCGCTCGCCCTCGTAGTAGCTCGTGCGGATCCCCGTGCCGTTGAGCGCCATCAGCTCGTCCACGTACACCTTGAGCTGCCGCAGCGGGATGCCGCTGAAGATCTGCGCCGCGAACGGGTAGCACACGGCGTCGTCGATCTCGCAGAGCCGCTGGTAGTAGCCGTAGAGCGTCTCGTTGTGCGCCGCCGTGTCGCGGAACGGGATCAGCCGCAGCGAGGGGTCCATCGTGTCGCGCGTGATGATGCCCTTGTTCTCCAGGTACGGCAGCAGCGACTCCTCCAGGTCGAACTGGTAGCTCGTGTTGTCCATGTCGAAGGCGGCGTACCGGCCCTGGTGCGCGTTGGCCGCGATCATGGCGTTGAGGGCGCGGGCGGCATCGCGCGGCCAGTGTCGGAGGGGAGGGCCCTTGAGGCACGGCTTTGCCGAGGCCGAGGCCGAAGCAGTGACGGCAGCGTCGACCGGCGATGCAGTGGCCAGGCCGGCCGAGGCGAGCGCGATGCTCAGGGTCGTGAGGAGTCTCGTCATGGCGCCGCGTCCGTCGGTCTGTCTTGAGGTCGTGCTGTGCAGAAGCAAGAAGACATGGGGAAAGAGAGATATCTCCGCCTACGGGACATGCATACAGTAATAAGAGGACTACTACCCGCTCTTTTGCATGCAATTCGAAATCCCCCCCCCCATCTTTAATCTCGCAACGGCCAACTACATTTAGCTCCAACGAATAGCGGCGCAGGCTGTGCAAAACAAAGACAAAGAATGCTGCTAGTTTGCTGTGGCTTAAGCCTTCAGCCTGGTTGAGACTATCTCCATAGTAACCGTGGTGAATAGCCAGTGAGAGACTTTGGTGTGCGCGGATCTTTGCCGAATATGGCAGAGCAATCAAAACTGACGATATTCCCACTTCTAGCTAATGAGCCAGGCAACTTTTCTCTTCCAGCATCACAGTGACTAATTTGCGCAACGGGAATGAATGGCCGTTGCTCCCAGGGAAGTCTGGAGAGAATGGATGAAAATATCGCAATAAGATTAAATCGCTGTCAAATTTCTACTCAGAGTCCAAAGCCGTTAGCAAGTCAGAAAAGCATGACCTCATTAGTGTCAACGGACTTCCGTAAACCCCCTCGTGCACTACTTGGTAGCAACATGTACGATAATCTTGCCCGCCGACGTCCCTTTCTTGAGCTCTTTATAAGCAGCCGCCACGTCTCTAAACTCATATGTAGAGCTCACAATCGGCTTCAATCGGTCCTCGCTGAGCCACGAGGAAATCTGCTGCAGGTCGTCGTGCTTGTTGCTCGCGCTAAAGACGACAAACTTGTTCTTACTGCCGCCCAGAAACGCCGGCCGCATCGCTGCGACCGCCGTGCCGACAAGGGCGCCGAGCGAGTTCAGGCCGACCAGCACGTACGGCGCCGTGGGTAGCAAAAAGCTGGCGGACGACGAGTACAGCTGCGACGCGGAGCCTACATTGTCCACGAAGAGGTTGAATACGGGCCCAGCCTTGCGCAGCGCTCCGAGCACGTCTGTCGTCTTGTAGTCAATGATGTCGTCGGCGCCGAGCGATCTGCACAGGTCAATCTTGGCCGTCGAGCAGGTGGTCGTCACGTGGCATCCGAGCAGCTTCGCAATCTGAATGCAGAATGTGCCGGTCCCTCCCGAGCCGCCATTGACGAACACCTTGTCGCCGGCGCGAACATGTGGTCGGATGCTCTGGTAGGCGGTCAGCGCCGCGGTGCCCGTTGCGGCTGCCTTGTCAAAGTCGACGGCGGCGCTGCGATCAACTCTGGCGTAGCCGTCGCGCTGCATGACAACGTATTCCGATAGCGCACCGCCGGCGCCTTTGACCGGGTCGATCCGGCCAAGAACAAGATCGCCGACGAGCACGTCCGTCACGGCAGGACCGACGGCGTGCACCTCGCCGCTGAGGTCCATCCCGATGGTGTTGGGGAAGCGCAGCATGGCCCGAGAGGCGATGCCCATCGCGGGGAGCTTGTAGTCGGCCGGGTTGATGGCGGCGCTGCGAACTCTCACCAGAACATCCTGGCCCTTAAGGTCTGCGGCCGTTGGACGACGAGCTGCTTCGTTGAGCTTCAGCGTTTTGTGTATATCACCCGGGGAAACGAGCTGCCAGGCCCTCATCTGTTCGGCCATGATGGTTGATGGCTGAGAGGAGAACAGTAATTTTGTAAGTGCCGAAATGGATGGCTACCGACGAAATATATTAGATGTGAGGCAGAGACTATCATGTGGTCATCATGACAACCAGCAGCGTCCTTCCCGCATCCCCTTCATACTACCCTAGCTAGCTGACTTAGCGCGCGCTCGCGCGCGCGCGGTACGATCCTCATATTGATGCGGACATTGAGGGGCCCGCGATGCGGAGATTGTGACCGTGCTATTTCCAGGAGCTTCGGGCGGGCGGCGGAACCCACGGTTGCAAGTAAAATTTGGCTTGGTGTGAGATTGTAAAGTCCGGAACGTGCTAAACGCTTCGTGTCTAAGAGAAGCACGCCATTTCTCCATGCGAGCTTCTCGTAGACGACTTTGGAACGACATTGTCCGCCGGCTTGACTCGAAGCAGATCCGGCCCTTCAGATACAGGAGCAGTACCCCGTTACAGATGATACTACTATAGTGGGATAGATGAGTATTCTGGAATCACTCCAGACCTGGCCGAAACTGGTACGCCTCACATCACAAAGGTGGAAACATTGGTAATCTTACTCCCCGCCACCAAGAGGGCAAATCAATGGCGTTTGCATGACTCGCCCGGACGGCGGCTACGCTAACATTCGTTTCTATTCCACCAGCATGAAGCTAGCTGCGTCAAAACAATGAGACATGCAGGCCATGCCTCCTCGTCGTCATGTATACACCGTGCGGTCCGTACAATGTCGCATCCGGGTCTGCCCACATCAATTCTAGCACCTGTCGACAGAATGCCCGGTGGCGGCCTCTGACCCTGGCTGTCGTCAGCTGCCTCAAGAGCTCAACCCGGTACGTCGCGTCCTGGCTGCCGAGGCAAGAACCCGCCGTCAGCAGCGACCACAGGGTGAATGCGACATGAGGCAGAGGAGTCACCGCCTTCGCCACATCAATGGCAGCTCGCGCATGATTCTCAATAGCCTTCCGGACATCTTCATAGGGCAGAGAAGTGCCGAATGAGGAGGCAAGAACGTGTGCACGAAGCGCATGGCGGATGCATTCGGCCGCTTGGGTGTAGTTTCGGTGCTCCTGCGCTTGCTCATCCGTTGCGAGCCCCTCGTCCGGCGTGCTCAGTGACCATTCCTCAACCTTCTGCAAGAGCTCTCCATACCTACCATCGAGATCCTCCGTCAGCGATTCCACTTCCCTTCTCTCAGCGTAGAGCCTCTCTGCTGCAAGCATAAGCTCAAACAGTTCCCGAAAGTTACCAAACATTGGTCCGATAAGATGTTCGTGTGACGTGGGCAGCGAACCCCTCCAGACATAGTCTTTCATGACAGTGCTGTCAAGCTCATAGCCAGGAAATAGCATGTTGACTAGGATGAGAAAGGAATGCATCTCGCGGGCAACGGCCACTTGGGGGTGCATGATGGCCCGGCCGCCCTGACGGTTCTGTAATTGACTGAAAAGCCTCGTCGCCGCAGATATGTGCGCCGATATCCAGAACGACGTCGACCCAGAGAGCAGCTGCAAGTCATGAGAAGAGATCAGGTTGGGGCGATCCAAGGGTTACGCACCTCGTAATGGGCCAGTAGCTCGAGCACGAGCAATAACCGCTCTGTCTGCCCTGGCTGGGCGAGCCTCTCGGGATCGACCGCACGCCGGAGGCTGCTGACCAGATGCACGTAGTGCCTCTGCATTGCCGTCTGGATATTGATTGGGTTAGCGAGCGTATAAGCAAGCTGCGCACCACCCATGGCCAGTAGGGCGTGCATAAGCATTTCGTCATATTGCGCCCATGGGACAATACATCTGAAAAACGAGTCGGTGCTCTGAACACCCGTCAGCGATCGCGTCAGAACTGTCTCGCTAAGGTAGTATCGCAGCATGGAGCCGGATTGTGGCGTCAAGGACACGGCACTGCTGGGGCTGATCAGCGACAGGCTTTGCGGCCGCAGACGGCTAGCCGCAGCCGCAGCCGCAGCGTGCATGGGGACCATTGCCGCGTCGGTCTCTTGCAGTGCCCTCTCATCGGTCTGGCTTGAAGACGAGGAGCAAGGCACTACATCTAGCGGCCATTGACAGACAAGGTCACGGGCGATGCAGGCAGCGCACGCCGGCCTCGCCTCGTCGCACCTTTTGCGGCGCGCGCGACAAGGCAAGCATCCGGTCCGGGTCCGGTTCAGTCGAATGCGGAATCTGGTAGGGTAGGGGGCCAGCTTGGCCTCCCGCGAGGGGCCAGGAGTTTTTTCTGTGTTGCCCTCCTCGTTGGTGTCGTTTGAAGGCGGCATGCTGCAGGGGAGGGGCGGGTGGTAATGCTACTGCCGAGCCAGCGCCCTCTAGGTCCAGAAGCAGGCCGGGAGTTTCAAAGGTAATCGGCCGAGCCACGGTGCACAGAGCATCGAGCCCAATTCTGAATCGTGTGCTCCGATGGATGGAGAGCCAGGCGTTGGCGGCGAGTTGTAGCTTCGTGGGCTATTACTGAGTCCCAAAAGCGGGAGCCCGCTTTGTAGCACCGCACCTGCAGCATGACGTCGATGCCGGTGACTGACCGCCGATACCAGCCGAGCCTGCCTCTGAGACAGCATTTGTGATTGGACAGGTAAAAGGGGTGGTCTCTTCCAGGGGCGACTTCATGGCAGCGATCGGGCGACGGCCAACTCCAAGATTTCAAGGTCGACCTTGCCCGTTTGCTGCCTCTCATCTTTCGTTATTCCCGCAGCCACGCCCGGGGTAGATGCTATTGCCGATCATAGCAGGGCGAAGTCTGATTTTCGGAGGTGATGCGATTGGAAAGTGACTTTTATCTCCACGATTCGTTGCACGCAGTAGTCTCAGCGTATTTGACCTCGGTATGCTGGTATTTGAAGTTGCCGGCCGGTGATCTGGAATGCCCGACGATACAGTGCGATTCACAGTGCGAATACGGGCTCAATCCCACCTTCGTGATTATTCTTCCGTCAGAGTTTTGCTACACTTCAAATTCGAGCAGCGTTGAGCAAAGACAACAGGGACTGACAAAATATACAATACCTCTTTGCGCTCAGTCAACTCGGAGCTGAAATGTCACCACGGCGACCTCACATCGAATTCCTTTATGCTGTTTGGCGGCAACATGAGGAGGCGCGTGACACCCCGTGCAAGCCCCGTCGCTAAAACCAAACACAATGTGAGCAACATTAATACTGTGAAATTGACTCATCCAAATTATATACAGAAGACATCATCGGCTAAAGCTGCAAAAAGTAATTTTCCCACTCGTTATACACGGGCGTACCCAGCCCCGTCACCGGATCCCAGCCCTCGACGGCGGAGAACCCCTTGTTACCGCACGCGCTGTACCCGCGATCGCTGGAGATGCCGCCGAGGCTCTGGTCCCCGACCGTGACGTCGTGGTAGCTCCCCGCGCGGGCCGCGGCCATGGCGTACAGCGCCGGGTTGGCAAAGCCGATGGGCCCCTTGCCGAGCGCCAGCCGCCTCTCGTTGATGCGGTTCAGGATGGCCGCGACGATGGGTGCCGACATGGAGGTGCCGCCCGAGAGGCCGAGCTTGCCGCGCACCGCGACGAGGCCGTTGTCGCCCACGGCGGCCACGTCGGGGAACCCGCGCCCGCCGCGGTTGTAGATGCCGGAGTCGGGCGGCACCACACCCTCGCTCGTGTTGTACGCAAAGTAGCCCGGGTTGTGGCGCAGCAAGTACCGCGACACGGCGGCGTCCTGCCACTTGGGCCGCGTGAAGATGTTGGAGAAGCCGCCGCCGGAGGAGAAGGACTCGGTGGCCGTCTCAGGCTGGTCGATGGCGTGGATCAGCGTCGACCCGACGGCGGTGATGTACGGGCAGCTGCACAAGTCGTCCGCGACAAAGATGTCGTGGTGAGGGCCCTGGCACATGCCGGCGCGGTCGGAAACGCCAGCATCGCCGCTAGCCACGACGACGCTGACGCCGATGAGGCCGAGCTTCATGAACTCATTGCATTGGCGCTGAGAGATGTCAATAAACGGAAGATCGGCGGAAAGGAGAGGGTGCATGGGATACGCACATGAGCACCCTTGGGATCAGTCACATCCTCGGGACCGCCGTACGAGATGGACACAACGTTGGTTGGCTCAAACTTGCCGCACATTTTATGTTTGTTGAAATACGGGTCCTGGCTGCAGTAGTCCTTGTCGACGGCGGTGAGGAAATCACCAAAGATGTTGTAGTACTGGTCCGTCTGCACCTGGAAGAGCGTTGTGCCCTGAGGGTACACTATAGGGTACGCCATGTCAAAGTCGAGCAGCGACTCGCCGCCAGATCGGTCGGGCGAGTTGGGAGCGGTCGCGCCGTTGATCAGGTCCAGCTGCGGCCCGGTGCCGGCGGGGATGTAGGGCGCGGCAGTCTTGTAGAAGAGGTCGAGATCCTCTTGATCGTAGACGTCGCCGAGCGACTCAAACATGCCCAGGCGGTTGGTGCTGTTGGTGCCGACCGCCTTGGGAATCTTGTAGAGGTAAGCGATGCAGTCAGGAGTGACGACGTCACCACACATGGCCAGATACGGAGCTGTCATATACGTGATTAGCTACTCTTCTTGCCTCACGCCAGCATCTTGTGGTGTGCTTACGGATTGTCGAGTTTGCAGGGTTCGCGTTGCCGCCGCCACTGGGCCCAGACTTGATAGCATCTTGGATTTCTCTGATCTTGTCGTCGGACAGATTGCGGACGGGCTCGCCAATGGCCTCGGGGCGCTTGGATGGCGCGGCGTCGCGTGCGGTGACCTTGGTCATGGATGGACCGGGACGGACGAAGTCGACTACGTCAACGAGATGGTTCGGCAGGCTGTACTCTTCAGTACCAACGTGATCCTGGCCCGAGACGCTGCTGCGGTAGACATGATAGCGGGTCTTGAGCGCCTTCTCGAGTACACCGGCGGTGGTGTCGACGCTGATCCATGTCTTGGTCGGGTTGACGTGGATGGCCTTCTCATCAATGCCGTGACTGGCAAGCCACTGCTTGACGGAAGCTATACTCTGGTCGTCGGCGGCAAACAGCTTGACGACCTCTTCGCGAGACAGGTGTTTGCCGTAGTTGGGCGAGGTCGGGTCGGCACTACAGTGCATGGGTTAGTCACGGTGTTTCTCCGTGGCCAGTCCGGGTATTGCCTTACATGTCGTAGAGCTTGTCCTCGGCTTCTTGCAAGTTACCCTGCTTCAGGGCAATCTCGAAAGGAATCTTGGCATCAGCAGCCACAGGGCCACGCTTGACAAAGCGGGCGCTCTGAATATGGTCACGTCTCTGGTGGACAGTGTGGGTGTCAGAGGGGAGAGCCAGAGCACCAGCAATCAAGCCGGTGAGAATGAGAGAGGTCTTCATGTTTTCGAGAAGCACTCGTCACGAATGGAGATGATGAGCTGTCGATCTGGGGACACGAAAGATTGATAGATGGGGCGAAGCAGCCCGTATATATACACATTCTACATGTCGGCATTTGCTCCGTCTCAACTGCAAACAAATATACGGCAAATTATCAACAGGATAAGTTTTGTCAACGCATGGCCCTCGTACCCTCGGATGGTCAGCCCGGACCAAGTGTCTTCACATGGAAAAGGTTTAGCTCCGCCCATGCTGCCACCCAGCTCGACAACGACTTTAGGAAGGTGAAGAAGGGAAGAGAGTAAAAAAGCTCACGCTAATCAAAAAAAAAAAAAAGACCGAAAGGTGGCAGATGGGCAATGTTCAGATCTAGGTCCGTTCCTTGGTTTAAGGTCCACCAGGGTATTGTAATATGGGTCGCGAATCGCATCATGTCCTCGGGGCCCCAGGCGGTAACGGCCTCGGCTTATAGATTATATAATAAATCGTGGCAAAGATCCGGGCGGTACACTAGCGTTTGATTAGAGGCGCTGAGTAGTTTACTAGACATTTCGATACAAAGGTTATTGAATGAAAAGATACAAAGAGTAGAGAAAGAATGATGCTTCGAAAATTGTGTGGTGAGAAGACGGGACGACAGCAGATACAGGGAGCCAGGATGGACGACCAAAAGTACCCAACTTTTTTGGCGAGATGCCATACACGACCCCAGCAAAATATCTCTGGCCAAATCAGCCTTATCCGGGTCGGGAAGGTAAGTAACTGATTAGTTGCCGACCAAGCCGTGTGAGACGCCCCAGCAGCTGTATGTGGTCTCGACGTGGCGCGCCTGCCAGGATGTTAGACTGGTGCGAGGATAAAGAGCGCCGTAGAGAATGTGCTTGTTGCAAGCGAATTGAGAATCGCGAGCGAAACACGAACGTGGTGGTGGTTATGCTGATCGGTGGAGGAATGGGGATCGACCGTTGGAAAGTCGCTACATGGCCGTGCGCCCAGTCCGTGGTAATGAGCAAACAGCGAAGAAGGTTTGCTTGCAGTATTCGCGACAAGTTGCTACAAGTCGTCAGATGATTTGCCGTTCTCCAGCAAGCATCCCCAGCCTCTCGCAACGGGTATTGGACTGCAGAGAGACGGGACGAGTCTAGACTCATCACCTCCAGAGAAAGTAACATGGCTCCCCTTGGCCAGCATGACATTTCATGATTTCGGACATGTAACAAACCTCGACCGCAGGATCTATTTTTAATAAAAAACTTAAAGCACAGAGTCTTTTCTTCTTTTTCCAATTTGTCGCAAGGCGTTGAAGAACGAAAGCATAGCTCCTTGAACAAGCTAGCCGGGTTTACTATTCATTAACTCTGCCTGGCTAGTTTCCGCTGGCGGTCTTTTCTTGACTGGTCTTTTGCAACTGCTCGCGTGCCGATTTATGCTTTTGCGAGAGCGGTGCAGACTTGGGGGACGAGCCAATTGTTTGTTTATGCACAATGGGCCGGGTTCGCCGCGACAGGTGATGGGAAGAAGCGAGTTGCGAGGTATCAGCCGAGCCTCTGCTCGTCCACGTTTCATCCGTTCAACCGCTGGCGGCGGGGCAGGGGTCACGTTGGTGGTCTCGAAAATCTCGGAACTACCCTGTGACGATTGGTACTGTTGCATGCGATGTGACTATAGGAATCGGTGAGGACTACGGCCACTGTTTAGTCAAACCATCTCAAAGTCCGAAAAGACAAGACAAGGGTAGACGATCTGCTGAATCAAGGTGTCTGGCGAAACACTTTTTCGACTCCCTCGTTTGTTCGCGCGTGTGTGAAGGATTTGTGTTTCTTCAGCATTCAGCTTCTATATGGAAGGACCAGATATATACGGCGTTATCGTCTTGGCGAAATTAATATAGAACATCTGCTCTTGTTGTACCGCTTGGCTGGCAACCGATAGCTTAGCCAAGACGTTCCCAGCTCAAGTCGTGCCGAAGTTATCGCTGATGAATCGGGAGAGAATTTACAACTTTTTGTCGGCACGATTCAGCCCCAGAGCTCTCTAACGAACAACAAACTGCAAGCATTCCGGACATTCAACTGCACCATGCTCCTTACCGAGAGTCCAGATTGTAATTGCTACAACATCGATCATCTAGCCAGATTAGAGTCACTGAAACCTACAAACTTCTCATAGCTATAGGGTAGGTCTATCTAATGCCAGCTATGCTTGTTTCGCACAGCAGCTATGAGTATTTCTGAGATGTAGTAATTCGTTCGAATATTGTTCAATGACCAAGTAGCACTTGGTACCTAAGCTATTTTTTTTTCGAGGCCTATCTCTACACTCGTCTGCCAGTTGGTGCAGACAACTCGAAAACGACCTGCTGGATGGTGGCCCGTAAAGTCTCTAAATCACGGCCATGAGTCCGTAGAAGTATTGAAAAGCGAGTTCACCGGCCGATTGTCGACTCCCGAGACAATTTTCCAGGTCTTTTCTCGAAGTTCTAGTGCACGCGACATAACACGCGAATTGCCATGTGCATGCATGCATGTACGTATGGATTCGCTGAGCACCGAGATCGCCGTCACAACTACCCAAAGCGGGCTGGAAAGGGCATGGGGAACGAAGGAGGGTAGGCTGACAGCATATCACTACGAGCTTGGCGATTCTGATTCGGCAAGGTTACGAGATGCCCTCCCGCCGTCGTCGAGATGCGCTCGCGATATCCGTCTTATTCTAGGGAGAGGCCGAGAACAAGAGGCGACAGAACGGCAACGAACTGCGAAAAGGGAGAGACGCATTCTTTAAGTAAGTAGAACCACCTGCAATCCGAGCAGAGACATCTCTGGCGCGCAAGGCTGGACATGGCCGAATCAGGCTCCCGAGAGCGAGCGCGACCGCCGCCCATGTCTGGCGGAGTGACGATCGGCGGTGTGCCGCTACCCGAGCCTCGCCAAGTTCGGCCTCCTCGATGTTGCGTCTGACGCAGCGCCGCATGGCCTGTCGGTGTTGGGCGACGCAGACCGGCCAAGGTGTGAGCTCTAGGGCATACCGCTTTGATCCGCTTGACAATAACTAGGAGAAGCGTAATCTGCTTTACTTTACTCCAGTGGATGGAGTTTTCCTCGGACGGGGCATTAGACCGGGTTGTTCCGAGACTGATTTGCACATCTGTCTGTGCCCTTATTTGCAGCAACCATCTCTTACGTAGACGTGAGGTTTCTGAGATGTGTCCGGCCCGAAGAACAACATGTTCTCGTCACAGCCACAATGACCGTATGATGTCAACGCGGGAAGCACAACAACGGGAGGCAGCCCGAAGGACATGAGACTCGGGATTCAAAGGCCATCCCCACACGGCGCCGGGATTCAGTGTAATGATTCCCGGCTCTCGCATCTAGTCGCGCAGCAGAGCTGTGCAAAAACTGAGAAGTGGGGGATGGTGTAGGAGAATAATGTCTCTTTTATGACAATCGGTGAATGAGCTGCTTCTAGGACTGTGCAGTTCTTTCGATCTGTCTCGTGGAACTGTGAATCAGAAGAGCGTTGTGGCAACACCGCTTCGGGCTGGGATTCCCGACACACAAGAACAAAGCCCCCAAAAGAGGAGGAATACACAAAAAAAAATAAAATGGCACGCCGCTTGTTACTGGTCCATTCCCGTCAAACAAGCGTAGTTGTTTCATCGAGCGCCCGCATGGAAAAAGCATAGACGCCTTGCCGGGAGAAGAATCGCCACTCTTTCTCCAAACACATCTATCGGCAGGCTGTGAACGGTAAAATGACACGTCTGAGCATTCAGTATACCGAGCCATTGCCTCTGCATCTCTGCGTGGTTTTATTAGATGTAAAGCGTTGTGGGTTTGGTATGCGTGATGAGGTAGACAGAACGTTGTACTGGGCGCGAAGCCGGGACGGGATTCAGCACATGCATACGCAATCACTTTTGCTCCTTGTCCTGAACCCTGATGGCCTTTGAAACAGATGGTTTTCAATCGTATGTAGTTTTATCTAGAAAGCACGAAAAGAAAAAAAAAACGAATGAAAATCTTGCGAAGAAAGTAAAAAACGCTTGACAGCCTCGCCTGGATAACCGGCACATCGGCAACCCTTGCTCAACTCGCCAAACAAAAGGAAATACACAAGTAAAATAACAACAACTAGAGCCAACAAGCGATCTTGGGGACCCTGGATAACAAGAGACCCCTATTGGATGCCGTAACGCAGTGGTTCCCGCCGCCCAAATCTCACTGGCTGACGTCCAAGCGGCGTGGCTGTGACAGGGCAGGGCAAGGGGTGGTCTAAGTTCAGCCTGACCGTCACATCCCGTGTGAATGGATTTTTTTTTTGTTGTCAGTCGGGGTTGGCGTCAGGTCTTTGACATTCTGGTTACCGGATTGGGATGAGTTCACCGCAGAGCGGCGGCATAAAGAGGAATTGAGAACAAGAGAGATATAAAGAACTCTTTGCGCGCCCGCCAACCCCCGAGATGCTTGTTTTTGTTTAATTTTTACGAAGGTTTTCTTCCCTATTCGCTCTCCCGTACATCTAAATCGTGTCACGATCAGAAACGATCCGAGACTTCCATCGATATTGCGAAACAAGAAGAAAAAAAGACACGATATCGGTATAAGCATCAGTCGAAACAGCAGCAGCCATCATGTTTGGTATCGGCGGCGACGACGACGGCGATGTCTGCCCGACACACAACCTCACAGCCCGTAAGACTCGAAAGGGAAGAGAACGCAATGGAAGAAATTTTTTTTCTCAGACTTTTTTGAATACACAGGTCCCGAAAAGAAGTTCCTCGCCGGCCTCACATTCCAAGAATTCAACCGCATCCTCGCCGGAGCCTGCACGGCGGTGGCATGCATCGTCAGCTTCCTGCACATGTACATGCACGCCACGCACCTCACGGTACCGCGTCAGCAAATCAAGTAAGCCGAGACACAACCTTTCCCCCCGCCCCTGGATTCTGCTCCGAGAAGTAGCAAACCACAAAGAACGACCAAGACGCAACGACTGGGCCGGCTTGCGAGTGGGCGCCCGCAGTTTGCGCCCGCAGCAAACTTGCAAGGATGGCCCTAGGTCAATGACTTTGGAGAGCGGGAGATAGAGGGGGAAAAAAACGTAATAAAATATGCTAACCATTTTTTTGTAGGGTCATGAGAGTCATCGCGCTCGTGCCTCTGTACGCCATCGTCAACCTGCTCTGCATCTGCTTCCCCCAGGCGCAGGTCTACCTCGACCCCATCCTCGAGCTCATCCAGGCGCTATGCCTCGCCTCGTACTTTATGCTCCTGTGCGAGTACATTTCGCCGCACAGCGAGGGTCGCGACGGCTTCTTCTCGCAGATTGAGATCAAGGACAAGAAGGCCGAGGGCGGCGTCGTCGCCGACGGTGTCAAGTGGTTCTCTGTAAGTTCTTGCCTCGGCAGAAGGGGAGGGGGGATGTTTGTTTATTTTTTCTACGATTATTATATTGGTGGCCATGGCTAATTTTATCTTTGCCGTAGCAACGCTGCTTCATGATCTTCCAGTATCCCGTCATCGCCCTCGGCGTCGCCGTCGCCACCATCATCACCCAGGCCGCCGGCGTCTACTGCCAGTACGAGAGCAAGACCAAGTTCGCCAAGCTCTGGCTCAGCCTCGCCAACACGCTCTCCTCCGGTCTCGCCATCGCCGCCGTCCTGCTCGTCGCCATCCAGCTCAAGACGCACATGCCCAACCTCAAGCCCATGGTCAAGCTCATCGCCATCAAGCTCGTCGTCGGCCTCGCCTTCCTGCAGCAGATCATCTTCTGGATCCTCCAGAGCACCCACGTCCTCAAAGAGACCGACACCCTCACCTACGCCGACCTGCACTACGGCATCCCCTCCCTGCTCAGCTGCCTCGAGATGGTGCCCATCTCCTTTGTCGTCTTCTGGGCCTACCCCGTCGGCCCCTACCACCTCAAGCACCTGGTCGCGCGTCGCTCCGAGCGCGGCGAGGACCACCACGAGTATGCGCCCAGCTCCTACCAGGGCGGCCCGCTCGGCATCCGCGCCTTCACCGGCATGCTCAACCCCTTTGACGTCATCAAGGCCACCATTGCCGCCTTCGCCGTCGCCGCGCGCGACTACTCCAACTCAAAGTTCAACAAGGGCGGCGACGAGGGCACCAAGATGTACGCCACGGGACCGGGCTACCAGCAGCCTCCGTATCAAGGACGCACCAACTACGGTGGACAGTCTGGCGGCGGCCCCGTCGGCTTTGCCCGAGATGCTTACAACCAGTATGGCCCCGGGCGCAACAACAACAGCAACAATCACCACCACCACCACGGCTATGGGCGTCAGAACCATGGCTACGACCACGCTCGCGGTAACTCGTACCCTGAGTCGTATCCTATGAACCGACGTTGAGGCAATGAGAAGAGACCGTCAGGTGCTTTGTTTTTTTCTTATACCTCATATCTAGATTGATTAGCGTTAAGTTGGGCTTGTTTTTCTTATGTTTTTTATCTAGTGGCAACAACCATATATCCAGAGGTTAGTGCTATGTCAGAAATGATGGTCATAGCACGACGAATTCACGTTGAATTTCACGCCTTGTGCAGCGATTTCCAATATATAAATTTATATATACCTAGTGCTCGTCGCCATCCGTTATTCTCGTAGCGATGCTGGCATAGTATTTCCCGAGCTCCTCCGCTGTCCACTGCCTCGTGGCGACGGAGACTTGAGCCGCGGTGAGCTTTTCATCCAGTTCCGCTCGCGTCTTGTTCGTCGTGGTCTCCGGCAGCTGCTGGCCGTTAATCTCCAGGAACATGTTGGCGGCAAAAAGCGCTGTCCGCTTGTTGCCATCCTGGTATGGGTGATCGAGGATAAGCTTCTCGGCGAGGACTCCGGAAAGCTGGAATAGGTCTGCTTGCCCGTAGTGCTGGTGGTTCATGGGCGAGTGGACGGCTGAGTCGAGCATGGCGGGCTGGGTCGGTGGTGCTCGGGCAATGTGTCGGCGATGAAGCCATTGAACCTGCGCAGCGGTGAGAAACCGGCACGCGCCGGTGGACATTCTGTGTTGACGGGCAAAGAAAGGGACGAGTTGCGCGGCAATATGTTCGTTGGTGGCCGAGCAGGATAAGCTGGGAGGCACCATTGAATATCGCCAGAGCAACTTCCGCGAGACCGGTGTCGGCCTGGTGTACTGTACTGTACACGCCAGGTACTGTACCTACCACATAGTGAACATAGTACTTTATACGCACTGTGCTCGAGACATACCTGTGTTTCTCGCCACAGAGAGGTCTAATCCACCAAGGCATGGCCCGTCCCGCCAGGGGCTGTACCTGTGCTGTACATTACTGTACCTACGGTTGGTACTGATGTTTTAGCCAGCGCGCATCGGTAGGGCCGTGATTGCAGAACAATAGCGGCCAGAGGACATTCGGCCTTTGGGATAAGTAAAAGTTTGGGCAAAATGTCGAATTTAGGGTGTCACGGAGTAGAAGCTGCGATTTGCTCATTTTTGCCTTTTCCACTCCCGTCAGTATCATAGCGATTTCTGTAGACCATTCTATTCCATATGGGCTCTTTTGAGCGTCCCTCCGTCGACCTGGTATCGTTATATATGAAACAGCAGGCTTCCCAGGACCGCTGGGTCTTCAATCTGCCAATCGATGGAATGCTCTTCGATTTTTGGAGGCGTATTTACATTCACCACTTCGCTCAATCTCATGTCGCAATGCGTTCATACGCACACGTCGCTAGGGTTGCGAAGGAGAGGAACGCCTGTCCGTAACTTATACTCACGTGTCCTTCAAGAGCTCAGCCGCCCCCTTCAACCTGCGATGACTTTCTTGTTCAGAAAGCTCAAGCTCATCTCCCAGTATCTGTCAGTTTTCACCATCTTCATTTGCGGGTCAAGTACGCACGGTCCGCTGTCCCGTCCAATGTGATGGAATTCGATGCACCCCAAAGCCAGAGAGTGGCCGGGCTCGTATTGCCGTCGTTCTGCCTGGGAAGATCTTGCCCGATAGTGATTCGCGGATACGCAGCGGCATCTAAAAAAAAGCCGGCGCTGTGAGGTGGATCAAGTTACGAACGAAATATCAGGAGACCTACTTTTTGCAAAGTATCGCGAGTCGTGGAAGAATTGCAATGGGACTCTCTCTGGGTCGGGCCCAGCTTGCGGACCGGCGGCGGCCTTTATGCTGGTGCCAATGTCTTTATCAAATATGATGTAGCATTGGTCAGGATTTCCAATATCAATGTCAATTTGCTTCGTGGTGACGTATCCGTTGCTGTCTAGAGTAGCAAGGTCTGCTTTTGCGCTGTGTAGCGCCCGGCACAATTGAGATGGGCTTGTCGCGTTCGCCGTCGCCAGCGAGCGTCGGTAAAAGCTAGAAGCCAGGCGACGCATGCCTGCACTATCTACCCGAAACAAAGGTATTGATGCTGCAATCGTTTTGCACAGATCCTGTGGAAAAATGGCGAGCAAACGCTGCTGGACCTGGCGGTAGCACGCAGCCGCGGATGCATGTTTATCCGCACTGGTTCGAGTTATTTGTGCCTAGAAGGCATGTCGCCGAAATACATTCGTGCTGGCCCATCAATAACTCATTCGAAACTGGCAAGAAGGTGCATCTTCGGCATATAGAATTGAGAATTAATTTGATCCAAGAGTGGCGCTGGAGACGAATCCAGGAGCGGTACTGGCGCGACCTGGCAAAGCTGGCCGGTCGGTGAACAAGTCTGGTTCCTTACGCTCAAAAAAGCATTGTATAGAAAGACTGCATATCTTTCTTCCAGAGAAAAGTCGGCCCGAGATGATTGAGCCTGCCAGGATCTAGAGAGGTCAAAAGGCGCAACCTTCTCATCAACACACTGCAGGCTGAACGCCGTGTAACCCTCATGTGCAGTAGCTGAAAACAATGCATGTGATATAGACGATTATCAATATATATATTGCCCGACTGGATGAATATATAAATAACGCTCGGCTCTGCTGATGCGGGGTCGTCCAGGTCGTCTCTACAATCTCCATTCTTCTCTGGCACTCACTATGTCGCCAAAACACTCCCATTATCTACACTGACGTCTTTTCTTCCCCCTTCTCATTCAAAAGCCGTGAACATGTCGACCAACAAATACTATGCGGTATACGGCGGTGACCGCGTAGAAGGGCCTACTATTTTCTCTTCATGGTAATGATTGAACACATCTTTGATACGCCACTGCCAAACAGACCGAGGCTGATAATTTGATTGACAGGGCCGAAGCACACCCCCGTGTGGAAGGCTGTGCTGGGGCAAACTGCGATAGCTTTGAGACATTGGATGAGGCAATAGCGGAGCTCAAGAGAAAGACAGGCGTTGAATTTCCACGGGATGGCGTGGAACGAAGGGCTGAGAAAGAAACGCCTGGAAAACAAGCTTTCTGGGCGGTGGCCTACGGTAGAGAGGCGGGGGTATATACATCCTGGAGGTAGGCAGGCATCCTCCAGAGAGAATCGGTGCATCTGTAGACAAGCTAATGTGTTTCAGTGGCAAAGGAGGTGCAGAAGAGCAGGTGGGCGGATTTGACAATGCTTGTCACCAGAAATTCAAGACGCGCCGCGAGGCGGAAGCTTTCATCGAGACTTGGCGGCAAGCAGTCGCAGACGTCTATCGGGGCGTTATTAAAAGGGAACTCGACACAGGTGCAAAACTTCGTGACTTGCGTTTTGATATTTCTCCTTTGTTCCAGGCTGGGGTCAAGTCTGCCCTATGAGTGTAACGACTCAGCGTCTTGAATAGCTCTGAAATGCTTTGGACTACGTGGCGACGTATTGATCCCGATGAGACTGCTTGACAATAGTATGATCGGGTCATCCTCTGACCCGTTTAGGAAGATGAGCGTTGATTTTAGTTTGCAATATCCAGCACGTTCAACCTCTGGGTACATATATTGACGTGTGTTTTGTTCCTCTTATTCTCGCCACCTTCATAGCCGCGCTCGTGATCTGTAGCCCTGAAATTCAAGACGTTTCTAGTAAAGACCGAGATTACTCAGGTTTTGTGAGACAAGTTGCCTGAATGATGCTCTAGCCGCCAAGGATTGTTGTTCTCTGACGGCGTGTAGTCGACTTGCAACGGCCTTCTGATGTCTTTGCCAAGGATATGGCAAACTTGCGCCCAGCCTTTGGCTTGATTCACCAATCGCTCGTCAGGATCGAGTGCTGATTGCGAATGTTTGGTGAATGCCTGTAGAAGCTCTTCGACTTCCCACATGCTCGTCCACGCAGGATCTGGCCCCCTAAATAGTCTTTCCTCGAGTAATCGAAACCAAGACCCGACAGGTAGACCCCGCGCCATCCTCTTGACACGAAATAACTCCCAGTAGGGGGGAAAGTGACCACTAAGCTCCCAGTCGATAATTTCACACACCTTCTTGTCCCTTATCATGATATTGCTCCAGTCCAAATCACCATGGGTAAAGAAATTAGACACACTTTTTAGTACTTCACATCTTTGTCGCACAAAGTCGACAGCTGGCTTGCACCAGATATAGTCCTTCATCCGCTCCATCGCCAAGTCCTCGCTGTTTTTTAAGCCACGTCGGAGGGGCTTTCAGTCTAAGAGGGCAGCCTCAATGGACGGAGACTGCAAGCGGCGGAGCTGGCTTATGAACCCAGCGACTTGGTCAGCTATATCTTCTCTTTCCTGCCCCGTCAAGTCTGGCCAAGCGTTTTCCAGAGTCACCCCAGGAATTTTCTCAATGACGAGATGTTCAAATTCGCTGGTTGTGTAGAAATTATAAGTATGCGGTACCGGTACAGCGGTGTGCTGTCGCACGAGTTCAAGACTTTGCCGTTCTGCGACAAGGTTGGATTCACCTAGCCGTACCGACTTGCGAACACGGCCGTCAGTTTGAATACAGATTACACGAGACAGAATACTACCACCCGAGAATGGATGTGTGATTTGATGCAGCACTTTAAGAACTCCGTCGCTGCCAGGGCAAGGCTCGGAATATTTCGTGTTGGTAATCCAGTGAGCCGTTGCTTCGCGACGACACTTGGCACCTGGAGCATTGACGTAATGCATTCTATCCGGGATTGGCTCATCCAAAAAGCTTTCCATTCTAAACTTGCACCCGCTATCTTTGAATGTGGTAGTGGGTTGGGGTTTTGCCGGTGTGGTGACTTGAAAGATGACGGTGAAAAACTCAGTGATCATGGAAAATAAAGAGAACTTCACGCACACAATGTTCTTAAATAGTTGCCTGGTAGCCTACCACCTAGTAAGGCCAGAGTACCACGTATACATAGTTACACAAGCTGAATGCGAGTTGACACACGCTACGCCGACGTGTTTATGAGACATCTCGTGCCACCTCCTCTCGCCGCTAGACACGGCCATAGTGCATGAGAATTGGTACCCTCGTATACCTAGAGCCTAATTCTCGTCGCTCATAGCCATTTGATAACGTTTAACTCGTCGAGAGATGTCGTCCGGTCCCTGAACATCAGTTGTGTGAATATGAGCTGCGCTCTTCAAACGATATTGGCCAACTATTGCTTCGAGCTGCTCACTTGTCGCGGGGTTGTCGTTTTTGCAGTGCGCCTGATGACAAACGAGATGTCGAATTGAAATCCGACGCATGCCGTACGGCCGGTCATGTTATCAAAACCGCATGTGGGGCAGTTGACTATGATTTAAGCTCGAAGCTTTGAATTGATTCCAACTGTTATAAACATGCAGGAAGTGCCGACCAGATTATAAAGAACCCGAAAATACGCGACAGAGAGATGCGATAATGAAAGGTATACATCTACTCGAACAGCGTGTTGTCGTAGCCTGCTTGTCTCAGCCTCTTCTATCTGTTGAGCCTGGGTATGACGTTATCTGTTCATTCTCCGGCAGTTAGCCTTTTATGGCTATAGATTCTCTTGCTGAGCTATGACTTGTCTATATTTATGTTTCTCTGGCTTACTACTAACTCTATATAAAGGAAGCAATTATATTATAATATAAAAATAGTCTTAGTCTTTAACTAAGCCTTTATAACTTAATTCTTAAGTATAGAACCTAATTTTAATATTATTAGAGTACTCTAATTCTAAGCTATCTAATAGTGTATAAATTACCTAATTTAAACTAGCGGTTCCTAAGTTAGCGCAGAGTATTAAGGTAGAGTGTATAGGGAAGCTATATAGGCCTCCCTAGCCTCCCTAGTAGCCTCTCTAGCTTATATATAATAGACTATATAATATAAAAAGTAAGAAAACGTAGATTAGCTACTTAGATATATAAAGAATAGCTATTTCCCCTTACTATAGAAATAATTATTAAGTATTCTTTCTCTTTATATCTATACTTCTTACTTACTTAATTTACTTAATACCTTACTTAACTATTTTATTTTTAACTTTCTTTTCTCTATAGTAGGTATATCTTTATATACCTACGCTACTATACTTCTCTATATACCTTTAGTACTACTATTAACTATTAAAGTTATATACCTTAACACTTTATAAATTCTATATATATAGAAGCTATATTATAATCCTAGGAGCATAGTAGATAGATAGGTCTACTAGCGTTCTAGCTATTTCAAGCCTATAAAGTAGATCTCTTATAAATATATATAGTACTAGTAGTTTTTCTTTTTTTAAGCTTAATTTACCTAAAAACATAATGAAAAGCAATTCTAATAATAATACAATTATTAAAGGCTTATTTTTCTAATTTTAAAAGTTTCTAGCTAATAAGTGTATAGAATACTCTAATTATCTATCTCTTTATTTCTTAATTATTTCTAAATTCACTTAAGTTAAGCCTTAATCCTTTTTTTTAGTATTATAAATAGTATTATATAGAGCTAGTCTATAGTAAGCATATAGTAAAGCTATAGACCTAGTTATAATAGTGACTTATTCTAAGTCATAGAAAGGTCTATTTCTTAAGAAGTAAATTAAGTAAATATAAGCAGGCTTAATACTTAATAAGTTAGTTTATTATAGTATATAGTAAGTACTATTAGGAAGTTATTCTTAATAGTATAACTATTACTTAGATTAATTAGTAGAGATCTAGATATTATAAACGATAAAAAGGGCAGCGTCACTAAGCGGCCTAAGGAAGCGGCTAAGTGAATAATAAGTAGTAACGCGACCCTAAGGGTCACGTAATGCGCTTATAGGAATCACGCGTAAGTATAGTAAGCGCCGCTTACTATAATCACTAGTAAGTAAGGTAATCCTAAATTATAGTAAAGAGATAGATAAGTATATAAAGGATAGAGATTCTAGTAGCTAGGTAGTCTAGATCTCTACTAAT